>CM040395.1:144971001-145121001 GCA_022702515.1 Ilyophis sp. 1 JC-2022 | reverse complement strand
CCACCTCAGTGCGCCTGGTGCGAGTATGGCGTGGCTCTTCCTCTGTGAACACGGCTCGCGGCTTCTCGTCCTCTGACTCGCTCTCCGATGGCGCCTCGTTAATCCAAGCGTCCAGATCCAGCCTGAGGAGACAGCACAGCACAGCACAGCGCGTTACTGTGTTCAGCACAGCACAGCATGTTACTGTGTTCAGCACAGCACAGCACGTTACTTTGTTCAGGACAGCATGCAACTGTGTTCAGCACAGCACGTTACTTTGTTCAGGACAGCATGTTACTGTGTTCAGCACGGCACAGCATGTTACTGTGTTCAGTACAGCTTTCTGTGTTCAGTCCAGCACAGCACAACACAACACAGCATGTTAATGTGTTCAACACAACACAGCATGTTCAGCACAGACAGGGTGAGAGGTATGAGCTCAATACGGGCACAACAGAAGGCCACGACACGGACACTGTGTAGGGCGAGTACTGACCCATCCGGGACGGGCACTTTTTTCTGGGCCTTGGGGGCGACGGGGTTGAGTTCCCCAGCGAACAAAGCAGTGACCTCATCATCAATCTCCACCCCCTTTAGCTGCAGCTTCTGCACATACTTTACCAACTGCAGCACACAGGACGCCTGGGGGGGGGGGGGTGGGGGGGGGGAGAGAAAGATAGAGAGAGAGAGAGAAAGGGGGGGGGCGAGAGAAAGAGAAGGGGGAGAGAGAGGGAGACAGAGAAAGAGAGAGAGAGAGAGAGAAGGGGGAGAGAGAGAGGAAAGGGAGAGAGAGGGAGACAGAGAAAGAGAGAGAGAGAAAGGGGGGGCGAGAGAAAGAGAAGGGGGAGAGAGAGAGAGAGGAAAGGGAGAGAGAGAGAGGAAAGGGGGGGAAGAGGGGGAGATAGAGAGAAAAAGAGGGGGGAAGAGAGAGGGGGGGCAAGAGAGCAAGAGGGAGAGAGGGAGAGAAATGTTAATTAATTAATGAAACATTCCTTAATTTGAATGAATCCAACATAACTTCATGTTTATTGCTTTTGGTTGTTTTTGTTATCATTAGTATAATTTAAAATAACAATTAATAAGAGTGATTGTTAGCCTTTTTATAGCAATAAAGTATTTTTCCCTCAGAATTTTTTCCTCCTCGCTAGCTACAGTAACACGTATATCACGCATGTAACATGTATAGTGCAGAGCACTCTGAACTAAACTGATTTGAATTGACAGAAAGAATAATGAAGTGATTGAGTAAGGGGAGGGACAGAGAGAGGGGGAATGAGTGAGATGGTAAGAGAGAGAGAAAGAGAGAGATAAAAGGAGTGTGTGCATCCTGTTGTGAAAGCCTCTCAATTCAATTAAAATGGAGCTTTATTGGCATAACAAATAACATTGTGTTGCCAAAGCATAGTAAACAATTTCATAAACATTAATAATAACAATAAACAGATGTTAAAAAACAATAAATAACAATAATTAAATGCACATTGAATTTTGACATAAATACTAATTAGCCTCTCATTGTGCCTCTCCCTCCCGTTCTCCACTCACCCTCTCCTGCACCTCCAGGTCAGCGCTCTGGACGAAGAGTGGCAGCCTGTCGATCAGCAGCTGGCTGATCTTCTGGGCCGCCTCGCCGTCCATCGGCTCCCCCTCCTGGCCACACAGCACAGCTGCAAACAGCTTGGCTGCGTTCTGCACGTAGACGGCCTGGATGTGGCCGGGCAGGGTGGCCACACGGGGGCGTAGCATAGCCTCGAGAGTGTTCAGGGGGTTCTCCAGGTGCCTGGGGGCAGAACGGAAGAGGGGACAAGGGCACAGGTCAGGGTGTGTGTGTGTGTGTGTGTGTGTGTGAGAGAGATTGTGTACATGTGATATGTGTGTGTTTGCGCGCGAGCGAGTGAGTGAATGAATGAGTCTGTGTACGTGCTTGCGTGCGTGTGCGCGCTATTTGGGTAATTAGATCGCAAACGTATCCCAATACGCCTGCTATCCCAGCACAGCTGTGTCAAGGCTTCTGCTGTCACAATTGATTTATACATTTCTGAAACCATAAGAGCAGCACAGCTGTTTATTATTACCAGTAGTGGGTTCAGCTAAACACATTTGCTTAACAGGTGGGTCTCGTCATAAAGAGGAGTGGAGAAGGGGAGGAGGGAAGGAGGGGGGGAGGGGCACTGGGGTGAGGGGTAGGCGGGGCTCACACACGTACTCGGAGAACTCCCCGCAGATCCACGCCGAGGCGTACAGGACCTCACAGATGCCGTTGCGCTGGGTGTTGCCGGTCAGCAGGTGGGCGTTGTCCAGCAGAGTGGCCATCTGCGCTACGGCGAAGCCGCGAATGGCCTTCACGCGGATCGCCACGTCCAGCATTTGAGACGCGATCAGGTGGCCGTGCCGCGTACCCTCCAGCCGAGTCAGCTCCACCAGAATACTGATGTACCTGCGGAACGCGGAACACAGAACACGGAACATGTTGCAAGAACACGGAATGCAGAACAGTCAATTAATCAATCAACCTTTATTTTGTGATGTGCTATTTACAAAGAGGCTGTAACAAAGCAACAGATATTTATCCCCAACAGACATGTTTCAGAGGGTATATAATAATAAAAACACTTATTTTATTACTTAAATTATTATATTTGAGCCAATGTAGAATAAACGGAGAAGAAGCTTTTGTTTAGTATGGCTATGCTGACCACTCCATGTTCGTGACGGCTGGCATTTGTGCAATGTATAGCTATACTGACCAGCTAAAGATAGTAATACACTTGTAGCTAAGAGATGTTTGCTTATACTGACCGCTCAAAGTTGGTGATGTACTGGTGGTTGAGAGAGGTTTGCTTATACTGACCGCTCAAAGTTGGTGATGTACTGGTGGTTGAGAGAGGTTTGGCTATACTGACCACTCAAAGTTGGTGATGTACTAGTGGTTGAGAGAGGTTTGGCTATACTGACCACTCAAAGTTGGTGATGTACTGGTGGTTGAGAGGTTTGGCTATACTGACCACTCAAAGTTGGTGATAGAGAGGTTTGGCTATACTGACCACTCAAAGTTGGTGATGTACTGGTGGTTGAGAGAGGTTTGGCTATACTGACCACTCAAAGTTGGTGATGTACTAGTGGTTGAGAGAGGTTTGGCTATACTGACCACTCAAAGTTGGTGATGTACTGGTGGTTGAGAGGTTTGGCTATACTGACCACTCAAAGTTGGTGATGTACTGGTGGTTGAGAGGTTTGGCTATACTGACCACTCAAAGTTGGTGATGTACTGGTGGTTGAGAGGTTTGGCTATACTGACCACTCAAAGTTGGTGATGTACTGGTGGTTGAGAGAGGTTTGGCTATACTGACCACTCAAAGTTGGTGATGTACTGGTGGTTGAGAGAGGTTTGGCTATACTGACCACTCAAAGTTGGTGATGTACTGGTGGTTGAGAGGTTTGGCTATACTGACCACTCAAAGTTGGTGATGTACTGGTGGTTGAGAGAGGTTTGGCTATACTGACCACTCAAAGTTGGTGATGTACTAGTGGTTGAGAGAGGTTTGGCTATACTGACCACTCAAAGTTGGTGATGTACTGGTGGTTGAGAGGTTTGGCTATACTGACCACTCAAAGTTGGTGATGTACTGGTGGTTGAGAGGTTTGGCTATACTGACCACTCAAAGTTGGTGATGTACTGGTGGTTGAGAGGTTTGGCTATACTGACCACTCAAAGTTGGTGATGTACTGGTGGTTGAGAGAGGTTTGGCTATACTGACCACTCAAAGTTGGTGATGTACTGGTGGTTGAGAGGTTTGGCTATACTGACCACTCAAAGTTGGTGATGTACTGGTGGTTGAGAGGTTTGGCTATACTGACCACTCAAAGTTGGTGATGTACTGGTGGTTGAGAGAGGTTTGGCTATACTGACCACTCAAAGTTGGTGATGTACTGGTGGTTGAGAGGTTTGGCTATACTGACCACTCAAAGTTGGTGATGTACTGGTGGTTGAGAGAGGTTTGGCTATACTGACCACTCAAAGTTGGTGATGTACTGGTGGTTGAGAGGTTTGGCTATACTGACCACTCAAAGTTGGTGATGTACTGGTGGTTGAGAGAGGTTTGGCTATACTGACCACTCAAAGTTGGTGATGTACTGGTGGTTGAGAGAGGTTTGGCTATACTGACCACTCAAAGTTGGTGATGTACTGGTGGTTGAGAGAGGTTTGGCTATACTGACCACTCAAAGTTGGTGATGTACTAGTGGTTGAGAGAGGTTTGGCTATACTGACCACTCAAAGTTGGTGATGTACTGGTGGTTGAGAGGTTTGGCTATACTGACCACTCAAAGTTGGTGATGTACTGGTGGTTGAGAGAGGTTTGGCTATACTGACCACTCAAAGTTGGTGATGTACTGGTGGTTGAGAGAGGTTTGGCTATACTGACCACTCAAAGTTGGTGATGTACTGGTGGTTGAGAGAGGTTTGGCTTTACTGACCACTCAAAGTTGGTGATGTACCGGTGGTGGAGAGAGGTTTGGCTATACTGACCACTCAAAGTTGGTGATGTACTGGTGGTTGAGAGAGGTTTGGCTATACTGACCACTCAAAGTTGGTGATGTACTAGTGGTTGAGAGAGGTTTGGCTATACTGACCACTCAAAGTTGGTGATGTACTGGTGGTTGAGAGGTTTGGCTATACTGACTGGTTGAGAGAGGTTTGGCTTTACTGACCACTCAAAGTTGGTGATGTACCGGTGGTGGAGAGAGGTTTGGCTATACTGACCACTCAAAGTTGGTGATGTACTGGTGGTTGAGAGAGGTTTGGCTATACTGACCACTCAAAGTTGGTGATGTACTGGTGGTTGAGAGAGGTTTGGCTATACTGACCACTTAAAGTTGGTGATGTACTGGTGGTTGAGAGAGGTTAGGCTATACTGACCACTCAAAGTTGGTGATGTACTGGTGGTTGAGAGAGGTTTGGCTATACTGACCACTCAAAGTTGGTGATGTACCGGTGGTTGAGAGAGGTTTGGCTATACTGACCACTCAAAGCTGGTGATGTACTGGTAGTTGCTCTGGCTGCAGATGTCGATGATCTTGGTGAGCAGCTCATCGCGGTATGTGGTTCCTTCGGCCTTGTCTACATGCAGCATCAGCTTCTTCACTATCTCCATCAGGTTCTTCTTTGACACCTTTGATGCATAAACAATGAGTTTACGGTTTCTTTTCTTTTTAAAACAAAATGTTTTCTCCCAATTCCCCCGTGTAGCAACCGCTTAGAATTCGCCGCTACACAACCCCGTCGGCTGGCGGTAGGAAGGAGGACGCCACGTCGTCTTCAGGGCGTGACTCCTCGAGCCTCTGACCGTGATTCCAGCACAGCACGGAGCCGCTATGTGCGCAACGATTGTTCCCCGCCGAGTCCTTCCCCCAACCCCGTGACCCAGGTCCTCAGTGTGTAACAGCACCTACTCAAAGTCGATGCTTTTTTTTAACCACAGAAAGGGCTAACGTAATGAGCGAGCACAGGGCAAAGTAGCTCCATAGCCAATGCTACAGAGTAGATACAGAATAGTGTGTTTTACAGAAAGTGTACACTCCAGGGGTGACCATAGTGCAGAAATGCTGCAATTCCATGCTACAGAGTTTGCTACACTGTGTATATTGTGCAGTGGTGCTATCCACTATCCTGCTGCAACATAGTTCCATAGTAATGTGTACACTCAAAGTGTACACTTTCATGGGAAGTATACACTGAGGGAGTGGACATAGTGCCCTACCATGCCGTAGAGCAGGGCGGACATAGTGCCCTACCATGCCGTAGAGCAGGGCGGACATAGTGCCCTACCATGCCGTAGAGCAGGGCGGACATAGTGCCCTACCATGCCGTAGAGCAGGTCGGACATAGTGCCCTACCATGCCATAGAGCAGGTCGGACATAGTGCCCTACCATGCCATAGAGCAGGGCGGACATAGTGCCCTACCATGCCATAGAGCAGGGCGGACATAGTGCCCTACCATGCCATAGAGCAGGGCGGACATAGTGCCCTACCATGCCATAGAGCAGGGCGGACATAGTGCCCTACCATGCCATAGAGCAGGTCCAGGGCCCTCAGACGGATGGACTCGTCCTTGTCGTCCAGGCACTCCAAGATGAGGTCCTTGTGGGACTGCACGGACTTGGGGTGCGTCTTCAGGATCTTCGACATGGCCAGCAGACCCAGGTACTTCACTGCAACACACGGGAAGACTCATTGACCATAAGAAAGTTTGACTCCAGATGGTCCTACAGGCCACAAAATATCCCAAAACTCACACACTGCTCAATAGGCAATGGAATATTGCATTACATTACAGGCATCTAGCAGACGCTCTTATCCAGAGCGACTTACACAGCTTTTAGCATTTTTACATAGTATCCATTTATACAGCTGTATATATACTGAAGCAGTTCAGGTTAAGCACCTTGCTCAAGGGTAAACGGCAGTGTACTACCTGGGGATCTAACCTGCAACCATTATACTACACAGCCGCCCCAGTTACTTGCAGATGGATCACGGTTCTATGTGACACTTTGTTCCCTAAATGCAATAGGATTTCCTTCCAGGACAGTAGTGGCAGAGTGAGGCTTCCTGAACCATAGAAATGAGTGGTCATGTGATATCTACCCACCAACCAGGATGAACCACGGTGGTTTGACATCTGATTGGTTCATACAGTGTACAGTAGTTCTGCCCATCATGAGTAGTTCTGGCTATTAAGGCTAATAACCCTCAATATTTCTAATTGGAATTAATTCCCTGGGGAAAATTCCTGTGCAGTAGGAAATCTGGAGTTTTTTTTTGGCTTTGGTTAAATTCTGGTCCTGAGGTCAAAGCGGACGGCGTAGAGACAGACAGACAGACAGACAGACAGACACACTGCAGGCATTAGCGGAGGCGCTCACGGTTCTGGTCCGAGTCCTCGATCAGGATGCGCAGTTTCTGCACGCAGAGCTGCGGGGGGAAGGCACAGACGGAAAGGGTTAAACTGACATTACGGTCTCCTAGCAACGGCAGCGCAGCCACCATGAGCACAGGGGTGGGGAGGATGAGGGGAAAGGGGCGCGGTCATACCTGGATACTCGCGCTGTGATTGGGCATTCCAGAGGAGAGGGAGATCAGAACTGTGCGGACAGAGAGGACCAAGACACTATACAGTCATTAACATCCACCCAACTGATCCTGCTACACCCTACCCAATCGCACCCAGGTGCGACACCAGGGGCCACATGAATAAACATTGCTGAGCAGAAAGCCCTCAGAAAGCCGCGTAAGCGAGTTTCCATGCAGAAATTCAGATGTATAATATAACACGTGTTGTGAGATTCTGCGTACCTCCGCACACGATGGACACCATACATACGCAATGTTTGGAGTCCGTGTGATATGGCGACACCGTGACCGAAAGGCAGAGGTAGATTTCTGACTTTCACCCCGAGCGTTCTTTTACGCGCTCTTTTACTCAGAGTTTTATACACGTGGCCCCAGGGGGGTAGCATGAGCTTCTGTTAGAATCATCAATAGAAATCAACACCATGTATCTGTTTTGAATGAAGAACAAAGACTGTCAAAAAATACTGACCTGCAATGACAGTGTTGACACATTCATACAGCAGGGACATGGCTGAGGTACTGTGAGAGTGAGAGAGAGAGAGAGAGAGAGATAGGGAGATAAAGAGAGAGATAGAGAAAATGATCATTCCTTTAACCATAAACCCCACAGTTGTACAGGTGCTACAGAAGGTACCGTGGTGTTGTTACCTGTGGATGAGATTTGTAAGCGGCTCAATCAGCTTCTTCCCCAATCGAGGCTCCAAAGGCGTCAGGGCTCCGAACTGAGACAGAAACACTGATTAGACACACCGTAACACACACACACACTATCATACACAGGCACGCACACACATAACACACTACACACTGTGATTAGGCCCACTGTAACACACACACACACACACACTATCTTACACACACAAGCACACGCACACAACACACTGTGATTAGGCCCACTGTAACACACAACACACTACACACTGTGATTAGGCCCACTGTAACACACACACACACACACACTATCTTACACACGCATGCACACGTACACACACAACACACTACACACTGTGATTCGGCCCACTGTAACACATGCATACCAGCTTGATTATCTTGATGAGGACCCAGTTGTTGGTGGATGACGTCATGAGTTTGAAAAAGAGGGGTGCCAGAGACAGGTAGTTTTTGGGGTTCCTCCTGGCCAGCTCACAGATGACGTTCACTGCTGCGGACTGCACCCCTGGAGAGACACAAAACCACTGCAAATTAGAAAAAAATCTATGTTGTGAGAAAGAGTAAGTGTGTGTGTGTGCATGTGTGTATGTGTGTGCGCTTGCTTGTGGTAACTCACCAGGGTCGGGGTCCTCCAGTTTCTCTTTGAGACGGGGAAAGGCGGGGCGCAGGGATTCTGGGTATTTGAGGAACACTTTGTACATGATCAGTACCGCCTTCTTCCTGATGTACGGCTTTGTGTGAGACATCTGCCGAGGAGGAGAGAGAGAGGAAGTGAGGGGTGGGAGGAGAGAGAGAGGAAGTGAGGGGTGGGAAGATCGAGATAGAGAGGTGAGGGATGGAAGAATAGAGATATAGGAGTGAGGGAAGGGAGGAGAGATATTTAGGAGTGAAGGATGGTTTAATAGAAAGATAGAGGGATGAAGGACAGGTGATAGAGAGATAGAGCAGCTAAGAACTCCAGAAGGGTAAACCCAGTGGACCTCACCAGGGTCATGATGTCATTGGCCAGGTCCCGGGCGAGGTCAGGGGTCACGAAGCAGGAAAGGCCGGTCAGAGCCACTCCCGTGTCGTACTGGCTTGGGCTGCTGAGATCCTGAGAGAGACAGAGAGAGTCCTGAGATCCTGTTCCACACAGACAGAGGCCGTGACCGAATACTATCTCTACACCCTTTTGAGGGTGTATATTCGTTAAAAAGCTTTTGAGTTTCGCACACTACTTGCAAAGTGAGGGGACAGGGCACATAGTAGACAGGGGTCTGAGTGGACAGTGGACAGTGGACAGGGGACAGTAGACATGGGGACAGGGGACAGGGGTCGTATTTGGTGACAGCCAGAGAGACAGACAAGTACCACCTGAGAGAAAATGTCAATCACCTACCTTGCGGATCTGATTGGTTGTCAGCATTATGACATCAGTGCCTTCATGGAAGCACTGGGAGGCGGCTAGGTAACCAATCCTCTGAAAGAAAGAGAGAATGAGAGAAGTTGTATTTTATCTGAAATATGAAAATGGAACAGGAAAGGGGATGCAGAGCTAGACAGCGTATGATTTCCTAACACGGTCTGAGCCAAAAATGTAACCTTTGACCTGGAAACAGTTCAGACCCAACCCCAGGTTCAGTTCAGTTATAGGCTGCGTCCAAAAGACTCTAAATCTGTGTCTTTCCTTCTTTCACCTGATCTGAAGAGCACGGACAGGTGACAGCAATATGACACAAACCTCACCGAGCCAATCAGGAGTCAGTACAGATCAGTGGAATGAAAGATGATATTTCAGAGCAGGAAGAAAGAAAAGAAGGTTTGCAGAGTTTTTTTTGGATACAGCCTATAAAGAAAGCAGAGTCAGAAAATTGGTCTGAACTATTTCCAGGTCAAAGGTTAACCTGGAAACAAGTATTTAGATGGGGCCCTACTACCATGGAAACGGAGGCGTGTCTCACCTTATAGGTGAACTTGGAGGCGCTCATGACCTCCACGATGTTGAAGGCAGCCCAGCTGACATCATAGCCAAGCATCTGCAACTGTGTGTGGTGAGAGAGGGGGCAGAGAGATAGAGGGAGATAGAGCAAGAGACAGAGAAAGAGAGAGGGGGAGAGGGGGCAGAGAGAAAGAGGGAGATAGAGCAAGAGACAGAGAAAGAGAGAGGGGGAGAGGGGGCAGAGAGAAAGAGGGAGATAGAGCAAGAGACAGAGAAAGAGAGAGGGGGAGAGGGGGCAGAGAGAAAGCGGGAGATAGAGCAAGAGACAGAGAAAGAGAGAGGGGGAGAGGGGGCAGAGAGAAAGAGGGAGATAGAGCAAGAGACAGAGAAAGAGAGAGGGGGAGAGGGGGCAGAGAGAAAGAGGGAGATAGAGCAAGAGACAGAGAAAGAGAGAGGGGGAGAGGGGGCAGAGAGAAAGAGGGAGATAGAGCAAGAGACAGAGAAAGAGAGAGGGGGAGAGGGGGCAGAGAGAAAGAGGGAGATAGAGCAAGAGACAGAGAAAGAGAGAGGGGGAGAGGGGGCAGAGAGAAAGAGGGAGATAGAGCAAGAGACAGAGAAAGAGAGAGGGGGAGAGGGGGCAGAGAGAAAGAGGGAGATAGAGCAAGAGACAGAGAAAGAGAGAGGGGGAGAGGGGGCAGAGAGAAAGAGGGAGATAGAGCAAGAGACAGAGAAAGAGAGAGGGGGAGAGGGGGCAGAGAGAAAGAGGGAGATAGAGCAAGAGACAGAGAAAGAGAGAGGGGGAGAGGGGGCAGAGAGAAAGAGGGAGATAGAGCAAGAGACAGAGAAAGAGAGAGGGGGAGAGGGGGCAGAGAGAAAGAGGGAGATAGAGCAAGAGACAGAGAAAGAGAGAGGGGGAGAGGGGGCAGAGAGAAAGAGGGAGATAGAGCAAGAGACAGAGAAAGAGAGAGGGGGAGAGGGGGCAGAGAGAAAGAGGGAGATAGAGCAAGAGACAGAGAAAGAGAGAGGGGGAGAGGGGGCAGAGAGAAAGAGGGAGATAGAGCAAGAGACAGAGAAAGAGAGAGGGGGAGAGGGGGCAGAGAGAAAGAGGGAGATAGAGCAAGAGACAGAGAAAGAGAGAGGGGGAGAGGGGGCAGAGAGAAAGAGGGAGATAGAGCAAGAGATGAAAAATCCTTTATCAAAGACACAATATCCAATGTACATCCACAGTTTTTCATTTAAAAAAATTTTCCTCTCATATCCCAGAGTGCTTCTGGCACTTCTACACACAATCAAGAGTGCAATAAGTGTCGTGTGATGACTTCACAAAATACCCCTAAAGAGAAAAGGACACACAGGGCTGTACAGGTGTCCCCATTTTAGGGGCATTTGCACCTGAAAATGGATGTGTGGCTCAGTAACTGGACAAATTATTCAGGAGCACATCTACTAAGTGGGATGCTTTGGTGTTTTCCTAATGCTCCTCTTCGTGAGCACATGAAAAAGTGTTAGCACCACAGACACCGTGGCACCATGCTGGAGGAAGTTCTGCCTCGTTCCCTACGGCCTGCTTGTGGACACATTAAACAGCACCAGGGACTGCCTGAGACTGCACAGGGAGAGTATGAACGAGAGTCAGCCTTACGTAGGTGAGCTTGCATACGGCGTTGGCTTTGACCGCGATGTTTTCCTGTTTCAGCTCATGCTTGATCTCGTCCATGCAGGTGGAGATGTACTTAGCCTGGAGGGAGGGAGGGAGGGAGGGATCGAGAGAGAGAGAGAGAGAGAGAGAGAATGAGCACCGTTAAAAAAAATATGATGCGCCTTCCATAACGAGGGGAAAAGGGGGTTAAAAAAAGGAATAACTATTCAGAGCAGCTTCGACAAAGTACTAACTCGGTATCCATAGCAACCACTGACTCTACCCTGCATTCAACAGAGCTTTCATCTATTCCAGCCTAAAGCATGTTCTTTTTATGCAGTTCACGCACGCACACACACGCACGCACACACACGCACGCACACAAAACACCATTGGAAGTTAAAAATGCCAGAGGACTTCTGGAGAAAGGACACATTCAGTGAACAAAAAATAGCTCAGTGATACACACACACACACACACACACACACGCATACATGTACGCACACACATGCGCGCGCGCACACGCACACACATGCACGCACGCACGCACACGCACGCACACACACACACACACACATGTACGCACACGCACACACACACACACACACCTCTGTGCTGCTCATTTGTGGGTCATGGGTGCTTGGTCATGAGACAGCAGACTGACGGCAGTATTTGTTGGCGGGGGTCAGATATGATTTGTGAGGGCGGGCGAACAGACTAACAGCACTGCCACGTAGTGCTTTTGTTTCCCAATCCCAAGAACCGCACATTTAAATGAGCTTGAACCAATGTCCAGTGTGAGGCCTGGAACTCGCTCCCCGAATCCAGGCCACACTCGTGGGGCATGGGGGCGGGGCATAGTCAAACTAAACCCAGACCAATCCGGCCCTGCCCTACCACTGAACAGCAAATCACAGCCCTGCAGCCAAGTCACTCTAAGCCAATCCGCAGACAGCTCAGAGACCCTGAGATCATGTATAGCAAGTTCAGGGGGGAAATATACTTGACTAGGCTTACAAAAGGCACACATGCATATATACAGCCATGCAGCACGCTACTGAGCACGCTCTTCTGCACACCGCCCACACACACACACACACACACACACACACACACACACGGCGTACTTATGGATGACTTTCCATTCTTCTGCAAACCACCCGCACACACACACACACACAGTATATTTGTGTGTAGGCCTATATATTTGTGGACTCATTAATAATTCAGTCTGCTGCTCCAAGTTTCCAAGGAGACAGATACCCTACCTGGGTGTGCAGGATAGCAGAACCACGCTCTCCTGTTACCTCTGACTTGACAGGCAATGGAGCCCTACAGGGCAGCTGGGCACATAACCCCAACTCTGCTGGAGCCCGATAGGGCACCTGGGCCTATAACTCTAGCCCTACAGGGCAACTGAGTGAATCACATCAGCCCTACAGGGCAACTGAGTGAATCACATCAGCCCTACAGGGCAACTGAGTGAATCACATCAGCCCTACAGGGCAATTGAGTGAAACACCTCAGTCCTACAGGGCAACTGAGTGAATAACCTTAGCCCTACAGGGCAGTGGAGTGAATCACCTCAGTCCTACAGGGCAGCGGAGCGAATCACCTCAGCTGTACACACCTTTCCTCCTGCTCACCTTTATTCCTGCTCTCATCTGGAATGGACCATTCGGCTGGCTGATACTAGTCTCATCTCAGTCCACCTTTTACTCATGTGGGCTTCTTTAAAAAAGTACCACACATGCCAGGTATACTTTTGTGTACTGGTATCTCAAGATTTTGAAAAAATGGTTGAAGAGGAACGGCGACACAGTACCTTTTTGTCCCAGCACTATATTTATTTTTTATTATAATTTCTCCTTTATTTTACCCATTTTATAGCCAATAGGGCTGCAGGAAATCTCAGGCAGTTACTGTGTCCTGCAGATTGAACCAACGCCACAAACTACAGGATCTATTAACAGGATCGTACCATGAGCATGTCTGACAACCCTTCAGCATCAAAAGAGCCTCACACTACTGCCAGGAAAATACTTCCAAGTACTCACGCACAAAGACTCATAGATCCCCTTTAACACCAGCACTGCCAGTTAAAACCATGACACCCAAATGTTCAAAGTCATTGTCAGCTTTCCTCCTCAAATTTCCTAAAAAATAACAGTCAAGCCTTTCAGACTAATTTTAGTCTTGTTGGCTTGGCCTACTTAAAGCACTTTGTTTTCTACACGTATCTTCATTTCCAGGCTTGCAAGCATTAACCTACTGAATTCACTGCAATTTCCCACGGGAGCAGGTAGCCTAAATGGCAGTGACAATTTCCCATGAACTAGAATACAGCTACTACTGGACGCGACACTGACTGAACGCTAACACTGAAAGACGAATGAATGATAATTATCTGTCAGCGTGGAGAAAATTATAGTGCGGTAACACGTGGCTATATTTTAAATAGAAATGTGTGCGCGTGTGGGGGTGGAGCTGGAAATTAATTGAGTAGGCTATTTTACTATCATGGCTGTTGCAATTTCCCATTGACAACACTGCAGCAAGGCAGCAAGGCAGGAAGGGGAACGGGATCTGGCCCGCTATCAGCAGTGTAACCTGAGTCACAGGTGCGCCATGGAACAGCCTTCACCCGATGGAGCATTTAGAAACAAAGCGCCCAAACCCGCCTTTGTGCTATGCTGCACAGCACCCAAAGCAACGGGACTGAAATAACCCTTAACGACAAGCGTGCCTATCTGAACTGGGTGTTTCATGCACATTTTAAATGCACAGCACAAATGCATCCCAAACCCAGTAATCTCTATGGAGGGTGGGTGTGAATTTGGAAGGTCGGCCAACAGGACCCCTCCCTCCACAGAAATACCAGTGCTGTCATCAAACGGGGCCTATGTCTAACAATATTACAGCTAGCCAATTGTTAAAACGAGCTTAGCGATAATCAGTTTTGTAGTATAATCATTATTCGCGGTTACAAAATAGTTACAATTTAGCGACATATATTTGAGACGTGGGCAACATAAACTGACTTATTGTGTAGAAGTTTTTCTTCATGCAATTCAGCTAAACAGAATAAAATATCCAGGTGTCCACACAACATAGACCAGCTTGCCCTGTCAGTGTGACAAGCAGTTATCAAACGTTACTGTAATTAATCACTCAATAAGCCAGTAATTCAAATCGGGGAAATTAGATGAGGTTCAAACAGGAGGAAATGTGACTGACAAGAACCTTGCATTTGCTTGGTTCAATAATGCCTTACTGCCTAGCTAACATGACCTAGCTTGCTATCCCTAGCTTGTGAACATTCCCTAGATATATTTCCAATACCTTGCAAGAGCTTTCCAATGGGTATGTTTTTGTTACAGGCTGCTAACGTTAGCTAAGTTAGCTGGATAGCTTGTTTTTTTCCACCCAGACTTGCAAATCGTGTATGAATTTACCTCATCCTCCTTATGATTCCTTATGCCACGTACAAGATCCTGAAGATTTTTATCAAATATCCGATCGATGCTCCCTTTAACAATCTTTAGAGCCATAGTTGCTGGCTGCGTGCGTCTGTCCTGAGGGACAAGAGCAACGGGGCAAGCGGGCGTCTCTCAAGGGGTAGCCGGCCCGCTGCTGTTCCGTCTCTCGCCAGTCTCCGCCACCAGCAGCTTCCTCGCCGGGCAAGGATGATGTGTCCAGCGACTGTGCAGAAACGCTGTCCGTGTACCCAGCTGAGAAATTCTTACAAAATGGCGCCCAGATCAGGTGACTAACTGTGTGCATATAAGGGGTAAAATGCAATTTACTGGCCGGTAGCCACTGATTCTTTTTTTTAACAGCTATCGCATAGAATCGCAGGGTTATGTTGATAAGGATGCTCGTGACGTCATCCTGGGACGCCTAAATGATAACGCTAGTTAGCATGCTAAATAAATAATTCGACATTCAAAATAATGGACCTCAAATATTGTTTTTAAATTTGCAGATTTACCTTACTCTGTGGGCAAGCATGAATCAATGTTTTTTGGTCCATTATGACGCATTATTACAGGTGTGTACTGAGCAATATCAGTTTCACAGACACACAACAGACAGATTTTCAACTTAAGTTGTATTTCTTGGGGGGGGAAAAAATCTCCTTCATGATCAGACAAAACATAAACAAATCATTTAAATGGTAAAAACAAACAACAAAAATACAAAAAAACATATATGCAAAAAAAATAAATTATCCTAATAATCCAGCACCAATTAGTTGCAGTTAGGGATAAATCTGTGATGGTTGATCTTGGTGATTGAAGGCTTGATGCCCCAGAGCATTCTAGAAGCTTGTGAATAATAGAGTTTTTGGAGCATGTCGCCATTTCGTTTACATTTCAGTTCTTGGCTACACAGCCAACTTGGTCACATGGATTATTATTTTGTTGTCACATTCAGGGGCCGAGGCAGGTAGACTGGCACGAGTCATAAAAGAAAAGATGTTCTTAATAAATAAAAAATAATTTAAAAAATTCACTGCTAATCAATGCAATCCAAACTTGATGTTGAGTGGCATGCTGGCTTCTGGGAAAATTTGCATGTATAAAACGACAGGTCACACACTCACACATTAATACAGCATACATATTAATATTATTAAGTGCTGCTTAACAGAATCTGTGAAGCAGCTATAAACATTAAATAACAATTTAAGCCTCTCTGCTGGGATTTGTCAGGTATGGCTTGCTAATTTTCTTGCAAGTCAGGTCACAATAACTTTGTTACCAACCGAAAGAAATGTCCAGTCCAGTCTCACGGACCATTGTGTTGACATTTTTTTTATTATTAAACTAGCATCTTGCCTTTAGTTTAGAAATTGTCATTGTGCTTTTAACATTGCACATGAAACACTCATTTATATACCAAAAAGTCTAGATGGTTTCTAACTGGCTTCAAATGAGTATCACAATAATAGCATCTTAATGCCGCATACATTTATCTGATCGCAACAAGTCATGTTTAACGGGTCCATACACAGTGCAAGTACCTCTCCCAAACCAATGAGCGTGTGGGTAACATCGGACATTAAAGGAAGACCAGAGGACACAGTAAGTACAGTGTAGTACTGTATGCAGTATTCAGGAAGAGCACAAAAACAATTTGCAGCAATTATCTGAAAACACAAAGACATTTTGGAAGGTTTTTTGATAAGACAAAAAATAAGTCATCCTCATTGATAGACTTACATTAAGTCAGACAGACTTTAAACTAATAATAATAATAATAATAATAATATTAATAATATGTTCAAAAACAACTTCTGAATCCAATCTGTTCTCTCCTTTATATTATCTAACCACCCTTCCCTCCTTCAGTCCCCTTTGGTAAGTAAGGATGATTCAATAAAGGCAACAGACAAATTTTACTGACACTGACAACAGCGCCACCCCTTACAATAAGGTAGGGTGTTGTAACTGCACAATTGGAAACAAAAAGTCTCAAAGACATTCGCACCCACATTTCCCTCCCATCTCTTTCTTTCCTTTCTCTCAAATCCTGTTCCAAGGTGCTAAAAACACAATTCTGCTATTTATACACAATATGACTTCATTACATTGTTAGAACTTTATGAGGAAAGGGGGACACAGAGGTTGATGGGGAAGAGAGCAGGGTTCAATTGTAGTATAAAAGTCAAGGAAAGAAAAGTAGTTGATAAAAGGACAAAGTCCAGACGATGCCAGATTCAGTCAAAGTTAAACTCTCTGCCCACAGATATAAACCCCCCCCCTCCTTTCTGTTTTTTTGTTTGTTAAAAAGGTCTCCTCAGCTCTCAATGATTGGCCTTTCGGTGTCTGTGGAAACGGCGCAATCTGTGATGTCATCACTGTGCGTCTGATGCTCGACTGGGCTACTGGGATTTGAGCTTCAGGAAAGAAAAAGAAACTGTTAAAACTGACTGTTCATGGACATGTCACTGTGCAATGAGGGGCCGATATAAATGCCACGTTCTTCCCCCTTCAGTATAGGATTATCATTTCCCATTCATTTGTTCCATGTGATGTAGAGATGCGTTTAATGGTAAGCAATATACGGAATTAAGTGTCCTTCGCTATCTATTACTGTTGCTGCTACTTTCTCTTTATCCAAGATAGGTCCCTTTGAGTGCAAATTGATTGCTACCATCTTTCAAATGTATTAAAGTAGAATAACATTTCTGAAGTGGTTTTTAACAGTTCAATAATGTATTAAAAAGCAATAATGGTGCAATAGAAAATAGAAATTCCACCAGGATAGGGTGGGCTTAAGTCTTGAGCTGTTCAAAATGGGAGGGGAGGGGATAAAATTTAGTCTTAAAATGAGAAATTCACCTGATAGGGGGCGGGGCTACTTGTTCCTTGTTCTCCTTGTCAGTTTCTTGGTCAGGTGACTTGGGGCTGCTTGCCGATTGGCTGTCCTCTTGTTTCTGGGTTTCCCTCTCCCCGTTCACGGACGTCAAGTCTGAGGGTCAAACGCAGAGTACCAGAGAGTGAGGAAGAGGAAGAGGAGAAAGGAAGAGTATCTGGGACAAAAGGAAAATAAATGGAGAGAGAGGTGACGAAGGGGGCAAGGGGGGTCAGTCGATAAAGGCGAGTGGACAGTTACCCGTGTTCTGGATCTCCTCACTGTCCGGCTTGCTCTTGTCTTCCGTTGGGGATTTTAGCGCCCCCTCTGTCTTCCCGAGGAACTGCAGCTTGAGCTTGTTGTAGACCTGACTGGCCTTTTCCATCACCGCGCTGCTGGCCTTGTAACGACGGATCTGGCAAAAGCGGGAAAACAACACAGAACGAGTAAAAAAATAATAATAAACCCGGCGAGATACAAGGACGGAATTCAGTTGATTCAACTGACTGAAGATCTGCGGTAGCTGCAGTTCATCTGAGTGGATTCTGCTGGACGGACAGACCTTCTTGAGCGTGGCGATCACATCCGTGTTCTTCTGCAGCAGGTGACTGGTCACCTGCACAGTGCCCAGCTCCTCCAGGGCTTGCAGACAGCGCTCAATGTCCTGAGGAGAGTATACAAAGTAACAAACCATGAGGGGCTAACGGGGGTGTCACTGTAGCACAATGGTCACGGAACTGGGCTTGCAACTCCAAGGTTGTTGGTTTGATTCCCAGGCAGGGAGCTGTTGTTGTACTCTTGAGCAAAAGTACTCAACCTCAACCTACATCGCTCTGGATAACAGTGTCTGCTAAATGCCTACTGTGAATATACTGGTGATAAACTCAGCAGTGAGAGGAAGTAATTACATTTCGCTTATCTATTCTCGGTCAATTTTATTTATTTATGACCTTTTTTATTACCTCTACACACCAAATTCACATGCATGCATTGTAGTATTGTTTTGCACTCTAATGTGTTCAATGTTTGAGTCTGTAGAGCTTGGCAATTTATTTAAACATGAAAAATCTCCACACGGATCAACTGTTTCTACTCTATTAATTTGGTCATGACGGCAAAGGCACGTGGTTGCTATGACGACCGCAGAGGCACGCACGCACGAGAAGCTGACTGGCGCGTTCCGGAACACTCCGGTTCCAGCTGGCGCTTTTTGCTTGACCAGCGCGGGGGCCGTCAGTGTGGAACAGCGTGATACGAGCCAGAGGTCAGAGGTCACTCACCGGACTGTCGACCTTCAGTGCAAATTTAATATCGGTGTGCAGTTTCTGCAGCCTCTCTGCTGGCGTTGGTTCTGTGGACGTGGAGACACACGCACACGCATGCGCACACACACACACAGAGAGACACACACACACACACACACAGAGACAGAGACAGAGACACACACACACACACACACACACACACACACACACACACACACACACACACACACACACACACACACACACACACACACACACACACACAGGTTAAGGGACATACCCACTCTCTAACCCAGGGATGTCAAACTCATTCCACCGAGGGCCGAGTGTACGCAGGTTTTTGTTCCAACTGTGCCCTACACCAGCTGATTTCACTAATTAGCTCAGCTCTTCAACTAAGGAGGTGCACTAATTAGTGGAATCAGCTGGTGTAGAGCATGGTTAAAACAAAAACTTGCATACACTCGGCCCTCGATGGAATGAGTTTGACACCGCTGCTCTAACCCATTAAGCGCCTCGGGCGACATAGGTAAAAAAAAAAAAATTTTTAAAAACATTCTAAAGTGCCAAGTGCGAGTTACGTCGACCAAAACATGTAAATAGTAAAACATTCCATCAAAATGCTGCTACTAGCTAAATAAAGCACGAAATGATGCCCAAACGTTGTGTGGCTGTGCGAGTGGGCCGAGCTCATAGCAGAAAGTAGTTTTTAGTTTTTTTAGTGACCAGGCTGATCGGACATTGTGTTTTTGGGACTGAAAATATAAAGGCCAGAGTGTTGGAGCTCATGTTCATTAAACCAGGGGTGCACAACATGGGCCGATATTTCTGATCTTAATTATTTAATTAGCCAGTTACAGCCGCAGACTGAAAGTGCATCCTGAAGATTTCACTGAGCTCAAGTGCAGGAGTGAACCAGCGTAGTTTATAGAGCTGTTATTACAACTAAGGTAATTGGTTGGAACAAAAACCAGCATGCACGGCAGCCCTCTAGGACCATTGTGTTGTGCAACCTAACTTTAAAAACAGATCCATGTCTGCAAGGCCAGGGTAGTTTTCTCTGTTGGTTGTTGCTATAGTTCAGACATGGGTGGAGGGAGGTCTTACCTCTCTTCTTCTCCGGGGGGCGTTCTGGCTTGCGCTTGGGCTTTTCAGATCTGGAGGGCCTGAAAAAGGGGCGTGGCAATGTCACGTTTCCACGGTAATGGGATCAATGGATTTATTTTTCAGAATAGTACTCAAATGTAGTTTTTGGTGGAAGAATTAAGACTGAATAAAAATTCAGATTAATTGCTACAATTTTTTCAACAGTTCACCATAATACTTATGGAAGCAGAACTACCAAACTACCAAACAATCAGTACGATATCGGCATTAGCTGGTGTTTCACCTAAATGATCGACAATCGGTATCATCCAGCATCCCTAATTAAGAATGAATAATAATTCAGATTAATCGCTACAAATTACTATCAAGGGATCAAACTACTTCTGTAAGAGACTCCTGTTTAAAAAAAAAATTAAAAAAAAGTGATAAAAAGTGTCACGACTTTATTGTAAAAAAAAAATAAAAGTTCCTGCATGTCCTTCTGCGAGACGCTCTCCTACCTCCGACGCGGTTTCTCCATCTGCTGAGCTCTCTTCCGCCTCTCATTCTCCTTCTTCTCTTTCTTTGACCTCCCTTTCTTCTGGCTGTCCGGACGCTTCCCGTGTTTCTTCACCTGGCGCGGGAGGGAGACGGAAGGGGAGAATCGTTAGCACGTTAGCTCAAGACCGTTGATGCAGAAACCCCAGGAGTCTCCCCCGTCACGTGACCTACATCGGAATCGGAGTCAGAGGGGGCGGGAGGGTGTTTCTTGCTCTTCTTGATTGACCGGTTGTCCGGACGCTTTTCGTCCGAGCTGCTGTTGCTACCGGCCGCTCTTTCGGCCGCCGCCTTCTCCTTCTCCCTCTTCCTCTCCTCGTCTTCCTCCTTCTCCCTCTCCCTCAACTTCCTCAGCTCCTCAGCCTCCTCCCTCTTATGGCGCTCCTCCAGCTCCTTCCGACGCTCCTCGTCACGCCGCTTCCACTCGCTGATGCGGTCCGGCTCGCTGTCGCTGAGGAAGAGGAGGAGAGAGAATGGAGAGTGGATGAGCGGGGGTGAGCAGAAGCCGTTAACTGAAGGACATTCGCTCTCTCTGGGGGAGCGAGGTGCAGGGGGGGCAGGGGACTGACCTGTCACTGTCGGACGAGGAGGAAGAGGTGGGCCCTCTGACCGGGACGGGCTTGGCTTTGCGTCCGCGAGGCTTCGGGGGTGGTTTCTCTGTGCACGCGTGTGCGTGTGTGTGTGAGAGAGAGAGAGGGAGAGAAAGGAAGGAGTAAAAAAATAAAAATAAAAATATTTATTCATTTATTTATTTATTTATTTTTTTTTAAATCCGCCCCCTCCAACACACTCATATCAAACCAGCACTGTACCAGTGTACAATATTCACCTGTACCTGCTTCCACAGGTGAGACTTACACTCCATTCACCTGTACCTCCACAGGTCAGACTTACACTCCATTCACCTGTACCTGCTTCCACAGGTCAGACTTACACTCCATTCACCTGTACCTGCTTCCACAGGTCAGACTTACACTCCATTCACCTGTACCTGCTTCCACAGGTGAGACTTACACTCCATTCACCTGTACCTGCTTCCACAGGTCAGACTTACACTCCATTCACCTGTACCTGCTTCCACAGGTCAGACTTACACTCCATTCACCTGTACCTGCTTCCACAGGTCAGACTTACACTCCATTCACCTGTACCTGCTTCCACAGGTCAGACTTACACTCCATTCACCTGTACCTGCTTCCACAGGTCAGACTTATACTCCATTCACCTGTACCTGCTTCCACAGGTCAGACTTACACTCCATTCACCTGTACCTGCTTCCACAGGTCAGACTTACACTCCATTCACCTGTACCTGCTTCCACAGGTGAGACTTATACTCCATTCACCTGTACCTGCTTCCACAGGTGAGACTTACACTCCATTCACCTGTACCTGCTTCCACAGGTCAGACTTACACTCCATTCACCTGTACCTGCTTCCACAGGTCAGACTTACACTCCTGACTCCCTCTCTCTGTTAAGTCCTGAGTCACTTGATTCCCTCAATAGTTTTGGTTTTAAAGCAGCTCTTGACATTAAGATTGGTAACCACTTCTTTATTCACTTGTCCGAAACCCCACCATTTGTGATCTAAATAGATTCAATTTGTTGTTGCATTTTCTCAATTTCTATGAGCAAAATGGACTCCTTAACAATGTAACCAGAACTTTGTCTGTGCGGTTGCACCCCGAGGATCCTGCCAGATCCGAGCATGGCCGGTGCCCTGTGGGAGCTGGAATTGGCGGCTGCTCCCGGGTGGGAGGAGGGACTCGGAGAGAATCGCTGTGCACAGAACGGACCTGGGCCGTTGTTGGAATCACGGTCAGGAGCACGAGGAGTCGCCCTCCTTCCTACTACCGGCTGACAGGGTTGTATAGCGGTGATTCTCTAGTGGTTGCTACATGGGGGGAATTGAATTAGAATAGGGGTTCAATTGGCTACCAAATTGGGAAAAAATGGGAAAAAACTAAAAAGGTGAAATGAGCATCATGCAATTTCTACTTCTATTCAGATGATGTTTCATATAACTTTTTTTATATCTCACTTGTCTGGAAAATGTTTACTTTTCTGACCAAAAGATAGGACAAGTCTGAATGTCAAGCTCTGTCAACCCTATAAACGTAGTCTAAGACAGGGGTTTTCAAAGTGGGGGCCGCGGCCCAACGGGGGGCCGCCAGGGGGCGCCAATTGGAAGGGACAGGAAAATGCACACAAAAAAACTAAACATTTATAAACATTTATTTTAAAAATTAATTTCAATTCAATTCATAAGATTACTGTGCCGGTTTAAAATAAGATATAAATTGTTATAAATCCTTTCATATCGAAATTTGGTCTTTGCCATGCCCTTCTTTCAATCGCAGCCAATAACTAACCGTCTGCCTGTCAGTCAAAGCCTTACGTTGAGCTGCTAACGGCCCGATTATGGAATCAAAATAGGGTCAAAAGTATTGCGTTGTGTATTAAGAAGCTGTATGTTAGATTTTTTTATATTTGCCAGTGTAATTTAAAAGTTTTTTTTTTAAAAGCCATTTCGCAATAGGGGGGCCCCAGCCAGAGGCTACGACTATTTGGGGGTCCTTGGCATGGAAAAGTTTGGGAACCCCTGGTCTAAGAGACTCGTAAACTTCTATATAAAAGTCTAAGACTTGTGGTTGGCCTGGTCTGTTGCTCAGATAACTACGTGTGCATGTTCTCTTGTGTTGTAAGTCGCTGTGGAGGAGAGCGTCTGTTAAACAAATGAAATGTAAATTAGCGTAATGTACACTCTACTCCTTTAATAAAATTAATTTTAAAATCTCAATTCCCACGGGTCACAGTCCAGAGCTGCTAGAACAGGACGGACAGACTGACGGACAGAGCCGCTAAAACAGGACGGACAGACTGACGGACGGACGGGCAGTCTCTCTTCCTCCTCACCTTTCTTGCGTCCCTGGGGGGCTTTCTTTGGCGGAGGGTCAGAGTCGGAGTCGGAGTCGGATTTGGACCCAGACCGGGAGCCAGACTCGGACCCCGAGACAGCGGGGCGGGGCTTGATTTCAGGTTCGCTCCTCCCCCCCTCGTCCTCTGACTGGGAGCCGGAGCCGGAGCCGGAGTCTGAGTCCGGCTTCTGGAACAGTGGGAAAGGGGGATGGGGGGAATGGGGGGGACACAGTTAGCAGCACAAAGTGAGCCATTACAAAACATTCCAGAAAGTTCCTAACCCCTTTTAAGAGTTTGTTTTTAAGAATGTTAGAAGTTGAGAACATTCTAATCACACATTTGTAATCTTATAACCTTAGAGGGTTAAGCAGGGGAACCCCCGGCACTGGTCCTGGAGATCCACAGGGCCTGTTGGCTACTCAGCACTGAATTGAACAATTAAAGAAGTTGACTACACAGATAACTCACCTCACCTGGTTTCTGGGGTCTAAAGTGGTTGCAGATTTTAAGAAACCAGGAGACCCCTGTGACTCTCTAGGACCACTGGTCCAGTGTCTCTCTTACAGAACCGAGTCTATACTGGTGTGTTACTTCCTTGATCTGGACACGCGTGCCACAGATTTGGGTGGGCAGAGTCTACACTCACCGTCCTCCTTGCTCGCCCCGCCCCCTTCCGCCCACCTTTGGCGCCAGCCTTCACCTCTGGAGTGAAGTCCTGAACACACAGACACACTGGACTGAGAAGGTCTGCCCACAAACACACATCTGTGTGTCCCCCCCTCCCCTTAATCACAGCACATTCCAGAATCTGGCCCCACTGTGCCTCCAATATAAACCTACGAGGCGGCCAGAGACTGTCTATCGCCATGGAGACTGTCACATGACTCCCTGCTCCCCCCAAAGGGCACCAGTCACTGTTCTAATTACTTCACCCATGACTGGTTTTATCGCGTGCCACATCCCTGAATCTAATACGACGTACCCAGTGTACAGCTATTGTGCGGAAGTGTACCGCTTATGGACGCTGTGCGCAACTGTCTGCGTTCAATTCTGATCCAGCCAACGAGCGCCATCCTCCTTGCTTTTCGCTAACCCTGAGCAGTTAATATACTGGCGATGTATATGTGTGGAGAGTGCACCATCTTGACTGTGGGCCTGTATTGAAAAAGAATCTAGGATCTTTTTGCCTTGCAGCTCAGAATAAGATTAGGATATGGGTATGAAGAGAGAAACCTGATCTGAGGTCAGCACTACTGCTCCCAAACATTGTGTACAGACCCAGAAATTCACAACCTGGGAGGTCTGCAGACCCCCTGTGGAATACCCAGGATTTAGTGCACTAACCTGCTTCAAGCAAAACATAGACTGGCCCAAACTGATACACGTTAAGTGTTACTTCTTGAACAGATACAGGAACTTTTTACTTCTTGAAAATATAGCTCTCACCTGGTCGCTGTTCTTCCCGAAATCTGAGTCCGAGGTGGGGGAGGGTTCGGGCTCTGAGGGGGAGCCACTCTCCTCTTCAGAGCCGTCCCGGTCGCTAGAAGAGCCTGCGCGTGTTCGTTTCCCCGGGGGACTCTAGAGAGACGATGCAACAGTGAGTCGAGAGGATGCCACCAGAAGCACTGGCACCAGAGGTGTATGATCCAGGGGACAGAAAGTAAGTCCTGCCGTGTGTTTCTTCCACCCATGAACAGGGAGGACACTTACTTTCTGAACCTGGATTTTACACCTCTGACTAGCAACACCTGTAGCCATCAGGGCAAACTGGTAAAACGCGACAAACAATGCGTATAACAGAAACAATGCGTATAACAGAAACAATGCGTATAACAGAAACAATGCGTATAACAGAAACAATGTGTATAACAGGAACAATGCGTATAACAGAAACAATGCGTATAACAGAAACAATGCGTATAACAGAAACAATGCGTATAACAGAAACAATGCGTATAACAGAAACAATGCGTATAACAGAAACAATGCGTATAACAGGAACAATGCGTATAACAGGAACAGACCAATCAGAACTTTATATGAGTCTAATTTTCCGATAGATGCTGGGCTTTGAGGCCCAGTGCATGATGGGACAGTTCGGTGATTACCTTCACAGCTGGAGATTTTCTCTTCATCCCTCCTCTTCCTCCAGCCTCACTTCCTGTCTCTGAATCCACCTCACTTCCTGTCTCTGATTTCCTGGGCACCAGCGCTTCCTCGTCCGCATCACTTCCTGCTCCATCCTCATTGGCCCCGGTCTCACTGTCAGAAGAGCTAGCTGGCTGAGGGGGACACACAGACAGAAGGACGGTTATCAGGTCGTTTCCCCCATCCATCCATTTTGTTTTTGCCCTAAGATTGGCAACTGAATCAAATGGCAGAATGAACATCATTTGTAGAGTGCATGTCAGCACACAGGTTTCAAAGTGCTTTAAAAATAACAGGAACATAGTAACAACAACAAAAAAGAGGTTCCATTCTATCTTCCTTTTCTATCTTCCTTTGATCTCTCACTCTCCTACTCACAAAGCTGGCAATTTCCTTGACTTGGGCCTTTTCTCGAGCCTGCCCCACAACTAACCTCTCCACCACCCCTATCCAAGTCTCCGACCGCTACTTTGTCTCCTTCTCCATCGGCCTCGATGCTAACCACTCTAACCCGGTCTCACGCCACTCTATCACCACTCAACACAATCTTCGTTCTCTCTCCTCGTCCTCCTTCTCTTCCTCTGTTCTGTCATCACTCCTTCCTCCTCCTTCCTCCTCCTTCCTCCTCTTTCCTCCTCTTTCCTCCTCTTTCCTCCTCCTTCCTCCTCCTTCCTCCTCCTCCTCATTATTTTCTCCCTCTCTCGCCAATGAATTTAATGGCTGCCGTACAGGGTAAAACATGGAATGCATAAGCAATGTAAGGCATCGTGGCATCCAATAATAAACAGGTGTGGTTGCGATGCGATATGACCGTACGCACTGCGGGTGTGCTGTACGACGCGTGCGGATTGTTCTGGATTTCCCACAATCCCTCGTTGAAGCCCTTCCTCTTGTTGGGCTTCCCGTAGCGTTCCAGGCACTTTTCATAGGCAAACAAGTCCTTCGGTGCGAGGAATGCCCTGGGGGGGGGGGGGGGGGTAGAAAAGACCAGGGTCAAAAACTGAAGCCCCCTTTATTTCGAACACACCCGTGTCACATGATCACGTCATGTGATTGGTCAGAGAATGCCTTTGCTCCACCCACCCTTCCCACCAACTGAGAGAAAACAAGAAAACCATTGAGCATTCTTTCCCCAGACATCACATGATCATCACAAAAAAAAACCAGTGCAGAGTAAATACGATAGCCTGAAGGTCCTTCTACTTCATGGAGGTACAACTATTCCTCTTCCAACTGTTCTGGCATAAACAGATATAACAGGACAAAATCCACCTACAGAGCCCCAGCTACACTGACTCATTAAGATGACATCATACCACAGTTCAAAATACATAAACATAAAATTATTATTGTGTTATATATGATTTCATACTTATCAAGTCATAATCCAAAATCTATTTAATGCATTAGAATTCCTTAAAAGTTGATAGTGACCACTTAAATCTTTTTTTCCAGGTAGTCAAGTCAAGAAAATGTTAATATTACTGTTGGCACTGTTAAAGAAAACATGCTTAAAGATATTAAAACCACAAAAAATACAGTATAAAGCACTGGAGGTTTGGAGGGAAGTTACCTTCTCATTCAAAAATGTTTATTTATTTTTTAATTTTATTCTCAGAGTTGTTTGAAAAGATTTAAGAGCCTACATTCTCGGGGCATGACCAAAAACATCTTAGAAGGTGATGTGCAAAACAGGAAATTACGACCAACATTGACCACATAGCCCCCACAACAGGACAAAGGTTACTTCATCTCAAAATCCCAGTCATAGAAGAAAAGGGCTCCCCTGTATTTTAATGAACAAAGGGCTCTAGTGGACTTGCATCTGTCTGCACCGCTTTGTATATGATCATTTAAATCGGATATAAGCCGATACTCATGAACAATGGCACGTAATGAAGGCTGCTAGATCCACGGGCCCCAGGAAAAGGAAATGAGGGGGCTCTGTTTTCACAATCCAAACGCCGGCACATCGGTCAGCATAGAGGTTATTACCTCGAGTCATTTCTGCAGTCGTTATTTTAGAAGCATGCAGCGTCAATTTCACGAAAGAAAAATGTGACAGAATGATCTTCTGCAACTGTCAACTGACTGCAACGGCTACATTATCAACTGCTATGACATTTACATTGGCCTCACATAGATATGGATTTTCAAATAAAGCATTCACCAATATTCAGTATAATATGGTGTTGTTTCACTCATTTGTGTCAGATCAGAGCTGAAATTGTCATAATGAAATGAACCAGAGCAATATATGGATTTTAATAACGCACAGATAAACGGAGCATATAAAATGTTATAAAAATGTTTTAAATAATAATGCCTGGCTTTTATTTAGTGACTGAGTGCTAATATCACCTGTTTCTAGCCATAGAGGGAACGGTCCTGTATAACCTCAATCACATGTACCTCAACTGATAAAGAATATTTTAATTATGAAAGTTGTGCCATTTCAATACTTACTATTGCTTGACCTCAATAATGGTTAATAACAAAATTAAGGCAATATACAGTATCTCCAGTTATAGACATAACAAACATCCCGTTAAATTAAAACTAAAAGTTCAACATTGTTCAAGTGTTTTAATCTGCATGTATTTTTTGTCTTTTGGTGCCATCTAAAGGTAATCTAAAGAACTGCAGCTCTTCCATCTTGTTTGTAGCCAACTACCCAGATTGAAAGAGAGATCCCGAAAACTAAAACTAGTCATTTTTTATTTTGACAGTTGCTGCACATGTGAAATGTAGAATATTCTTAAATATTAATCAAATATCAGCCCCTGGCTTTACTGTAAATGGGACCATTAAGTACTGTTTTATTAAAACTACTGAAAAAGAGACGGTCTTCCAATAATATAAGAAACACTCATAGCATAAGTAGCGTGGACATCCTGTCACTTTTTCAACACAGAATTGTAGGAAACTATTAACGTCCCACAGTACAGCTGAGATAATGCAGCATCGGGTCACCAGCTGTCTAAAATCACAGTATTATCCATGAAATAAAATAAATTTCAAAGAATCTGACAATTATTTTTTCTCCGATTTTTGAAGGGCTGAATCTAATATTACAGCAGGTGTGCATCTGTTGGACGTGTCAGTCGATTAACTCCAAAGTTACAGGTTAGATTCCCAGGTGGGGGGTCACCCACCAAGGCTCAAAGGCATCCAGGCAGGGGACCCCCACCATAAGTTAGTTATATTGCTTTAAAAAGGTTTTATATTTTAAAAATATTTTCCAAATCTATAAATAGTTATTGGATATGGAGTCTGGCCTGGGACCCCCTACGGTACTCTCAAGGACCTCCACAGGTCTGCAAGTTGGCGAGCATTGTTTGGCTGAATGGCCTGTTCTCGTCATTAAGTTATGCTATGTTATGTAAGGTCATTAAGTGTAATGTAAGGTCATTAAGTGTAATGTAATGTCATGATGGAGGCGTGATTTCCCGGCTGTTGCAGGCGTACTCACGTTTCATGGGTCCCAAAGAAGAAGATGGGGATCTTGTTCGGTGGAGGTTTCACCGCGCCTTCGGCTACATCCTCGATCTATCAGATGTAGTGATGGGGGGTGCGGGGGTAGAGATAGAATGACAAGAGAAACTGTGAGCTATTCAAATGAGAACACTTGAGAAAAATCCTTTACTTGTTATTTTCCCTCCTGCCTCAGCCGGCCTACACACCACACACACACACACACACACGCATACACACATGCGTACGCACACAGCACACACACACATGCGTACATACACAGCACACATGCACACACACACACACATGCGTACATACACAGCACACACACATGCGTACGCACACAGCACACACATACGCATACACACACGCGTACATACACAGCACACATGCGTACATACACAGCACACAAACACGCATACACACATGCGTACACACGCGTACATACACAGCACACATGCGTACATACACAGCACACAAACGCACACACACACACGCATACACCCATGCGTACATACACAGCACACACAAACGCACGCACACACACACTTCTCAGTGACCTTCACCTGATAACATGTTGAAGTGTGGGCCAAGCCAACTCTAAGCCCATCTGTGCAGAGCATGTTTACAGATTGAAGGATTTATGCCAGCCCAACGTGGCTCAACTACATAGTACGGATACATACTAAACTTTTATTACAACATACAAATTCATCCTGGCAACCTTGTGTTATCCTGGTTTATAATGATACAGAAAATATCAGACTACCAGTATGTAAAAAAATTAAAAAATTGATACACATTTTTACTTTCAAAGGTCAGGGTAAACTGTAACTTATCGTTACCACCCATGCTTAAGCGCTTTTATACATCGCCCATACACCAGATCTGATTAAATGCAGTTATGAATAACTGACCACAAGGATACAAAGCCAGTCACAGATATATGTTTGCCACCATAAATGTCAACTTTTCGACAACAACAAAAAAAAAATTAACCATCAACCATTGTTATACATTCACCTTGTAGCATCACCGCTTCCATTATTTATGTAACGTTAGCTAACCGCGATGTAAGTGCTCATTGTGCAAGAACACATAGGCTTGGCAATAAAATGCAGTACAACACATATATACAATGCAGTACACAGTGGGACATGATGTATTTATGATGCATATGTAACTCCAACGGTTTACACTATAGACTGTATACTGTTAATAGTTTCAAGATGCATTTAGCCTGATTGTTACGGGTCAAAAACCCATTCAAGACTGCAGACACACAGACAGCTAGTTGTGTTTTGTCAAGACTGACAAATATAGCTAGCCTGCAACCTTGTGTCAACGGAGAAAGTACATGCACTAGACACTGAGGCAAACGACGAGACTACATCTGGGGGCAGCGACAACCAACCTCAGGCTAGTGCACATCACAGTATTATGCCAATACGTATCGATTTGGTGACAGTAAATCGATTGTTATTGGCATCATCTACACACCGAGCTGTATTCCCGAGAGAATCGGATGACTAAATAATTTCCATGCTGCACATGCAACAGCCAAGTCTCTGTGCTTTCACTACCACTAGGTGCACCAAGTCTCCAGGTTGCTTACCCGAACCCCCTCCAGCGTCGCAACCCCCCCAACCACCCCCACCACTTCCCTTAAGCCCCCATGCAGAGCCAGCTTACCCGGGCCGGCCAGTGGGGATACCCCTTCATTTTGGCGAACACCAGGTCCCCCGGCTGGAAATTGTGTGGCATTGTGTTTTTCCGACTTCGCGAGATCCTCCACAGCAATTTTTTTCCTCTGTTCCCTACCGTTTCGCTATACCCCAGTATTCAGGCCAGTACGAGACCTGTTTACTGACACACCACTAAGCGAGACGGCTGCTAGGCTAGGACGCAATTTCCGCCAAGTGTCGGGTTTACAGACGGACGTTCCGCCCAATTCGTCTCGTTTTCCAGGTTGGGCGATTCTCACGTCTTTCATTCTCTTCCACCAATTGCATCACGCCGTATGGAATCGGAGACGCTGTCCCGACCTATGGAGTTAATTAACGTTATTTAAGATAATATCAGCTTCATTCGATTGGCATAATCACAACCATGTCGTGGCTGTTTTCCTTAAATGTGGAAATGTTATAGAAAAAAACAAAACATAATTGGAGTCTAAAATGCACAGAAAATATGGCGGAACGGTCATTCTTCAAACCAGGACACAATCCATAAATCATCAGCTACCTAGCGAATTATTTTATTAGCTTCGACCAAACTAGCTAGCAATAACGCAACAGCTAGTGCTGCACACATACATCAACCTACTTCATAGTTAATAATAGCTAGAATTTACAACTGCCCAAAAATGGCATTCCTATTTAGATAGGTAGTTATTTCTGCATAGCACAGCAGATCCGAAAATTAGCTAGCCAGTCCTAATTGGAAAGTCACTTGATCAGCTATGAAAAACTATAAGGCTATCACAGAAACACCAAATCTACTAAAAATAAGCGCAATGTACACATTTGAAAAAAAATGTTGCATCTGAATGACTTCAGCAAACAGCACAATCACACTGAGATCGCTTTGGCTGTAGTTATTCAGTCACTCCGGAAGACGGCGCTGTTACTTCAAAAAACGTAATTTGTGCGTACGAGGTCACGTGACACATTTGTTGACAGCTAACGTTCCGCTCCCAAGGCCAAAGTAAATACCGTTAACTTGGCTAGCTGTACTCCCTTTCTCTTTCTATCATTACTGTATCTCTATAAATGTAATTCTTTCTGTTTTCTTTTCTCACACACACAGCAACTTGAAAATATGAAGAAATTATTCGAAGACATGAAGAAAGACATTAAGTTCAAGTCAGTAGGACCAGGAAAGAAACTAACGGACGACAGCAGCAGGTACTTTAACGTTAGTGTTGTGGATAGGTAGGCACCTATACTCAGGTAGCTGTGAACGGCAAGCCAATTTGGTTAGCTTGCAAATGTTAGCTGTATGACAAGCTGTAATCCTTTTTCTAAGTTTGTGTAGAAACTGTGCTCGGTTTTGACTGCCTGGCAACCCGTTGTCGTAGCCAAGGACGATAACTGCAATGTACCGTTATGGTTACAGATCTTGATCAGCACGTTGCGTGTCTGAAGCAAAACAGACAAGTGACAGCTTGACACGATGTTTTGAAGGCAGCGAGGTAGATTATGACACATAACCAGAGTGCTGATTCGGGATGAGCTAAATTGAAACGGGATTATTTATGAACAATCTTAAAGGCTAATGCTAGCTAAGGCATCGTGCAGAACACTTTAACGTTATGGACAAGTATCCACCGAGGTTAGCTTGTTAACTCATGAGTGAAGTGTATCTAAGTATATAAAGCAAACACAGCAATTGTAACGAAATGTCGACATATACTGTATTATGCATTATTAGTATATTGTATGGCCTATGCTCTGTATTTATGAAGTTATAAGTAATTACCAAGTATGACTGTTGTTCAGGGTTAGAGCCATGCACTACAGAACATCACCTTGGGGAGTCTATCAGCACGCACCCCGGTCCTACGTGAAGTCAGATAGTTTTATTGTAATAAAAACTGGTGAGAATGGTGAATGATATTAAAGTTACTAGTGACTGCAAGTCTTCAGTGTAAATGGCATCGATAATGCATTTACCCCCTTCTTACACCAGCAGAGTGCATGCAAGGCATACCATATATATGTGCTTGATACGAATGGTGAAAGCATGTGATTTTGTGAATACACAGTGAATATTTAGTGTGTGTGTGTGATTCAAAGCCTCAGACCAACTCAGGAGGTGTATTGGAGCTGAACCAGCCCACTGCAGCACGACTACTCAGGGTACCTGCTTTCACACTCGGGTAGCAGGCGGGCCCGATGTGGATCAGGCCAGGTGCTGTGAGCGTTGTGAATGTGACCGGTGTGGATCAGGCCAGGTGCTGTGAGCGTTGTGAATGTGACCGGTGTGGATCAGGCCAGGTGCTGTGTGTGGATCAGGCCAGGTGCTGTGAGCGTTGTGAATGTGACCGGTGTGGATCAGGCCAGGTGCTGTGAGCGTTGTGAATGTGACCGGTGTGGATCAGGCCAGGCGCTGTGAGCGTTGTGAATGTGACCGGTGTGGATCAGGCCAGGTGCTGTGAGCGTTGTGAATGTGACCGGTGTGGATCAGGCCAGGCGCTGTGAGCGTTGTGAATGTGACCGGTGTGGATCAGGCCAGGTGCTGTGAGCGTTGTGAATGTGACCGGTGTGGATCAGGCCAGGTGCTGTGAGCGTTGTGAATGTGACCGGTGTGGATCAGGCCAGGTGCTGTGAGCGTTGTGAATGTGACCGGTGTGGATCAGGCCAGGTGCTGTGAGCGTTGTGAATGTGACCGGTGTGGATCAGGCCAGGTGCTGTGAGCGTTGTGAATGTGACCGGTGTGGATCAGGCCAGGTGCTGTGAGCGTTGTGAATGTGACCGGTGTGGATCAGGCCAGGTGCTGTGAGCGTTGTGAATGTGACCGGTGTGGATCAGGCCAGGTGCTGTGAGCGTTGTGAATGTGACCGGTGTGATCTCTTCACTCGTATCCCGCAGCTCCACGGGGCCAGCGGTGCAGAGCAGTGTCCAGGCCAAGCCCCAGCTCACCCCCACGGAGGGGGCTCAGAGAGCGGGCGCCGCGGCGCTGGCCAGGATCGAGCACAAACAGCAGCCAAGCTCAACCTCCTCGCAGAGCGCCATCCGTAACCAGGGTGAGGCATAGCAACAGGGTTCATAACATAACTGAGATTCCCACTCTGCTCCAGTACACTCAGGCAGTCCCACCAAACAGGAGTGCAAGGCTTTGCTGGACTAATACACACACATTATTGCAGTTTTCAGGTATTGCAGCATGTTTAAGAATATACAGTGCCCTCCACTATTATTGGCACCCAGGTAAAGATGAGTAAAAAGGGTTATAAACAAATTCACCGTTTGGTGAATTAGCTTAATCTCACTCTGAAAAAATTAGAAAAATCCAACCTTTAATTGAAGTAAATTTATTATGAGAAAAAAAAAATCCCTCATCAAGAAATTATTATTTCCCCTTGCACCCCTGCATTTATATATAGAATAAAGTAATCGTTTTTAATATTTGGTCGCATAACCTTTGCATGCCATGACTTCCAGATGTCTGTGACCAAACAATATTAAAAAACTCTTGATATCTTATTTTCTGGTACTCTTACAAGCGATACTATAACGTCTCTGCATTTGAATGGATCTCTATGGGAATTGGGGGGTGTTCAATAGAAAAATCTGTCAGGAGAAACAACCCTTAAAGTGATCCATCCATAAGTTGGAGGACTTGGAGAAACTGAGATTCTCAAGCCACAACACCATATCTACTGCATATCTGGCAGCAGAGTGATGGTTTGAGTCTTGTTAGATACCTCAGACCCTTGATGACATAAATTTTACCAACCATGTATTCCATACTGTTCCAGCATAATTTACAGATAAATCTAGTCCCACCCCCCAATTCTCATAGAGATCCAATCAAATGCAGAGACGTTATAGTATCGCTTGTAAGAGTACCAGCAAATAAGATATCAAGAGTCTTTTGATGTTGTTGGGTCACAGACATCAGGAAGTCATGGCATGCAAAGGATATGTGACGAAATATTTAAAATGATTACTTTATTCTATATATAAATGCAGAGGTGCCAATAACTGTGCTACACGTGGTTTTGTTAAAAATAATAATTTCTTGATGAGGGATTTTTTTCTCCATAATAAATTTACTTCAATTTAGTGGTGTAACGATCGTGATCCGACCGTGATCCCGATTGATCCGTGATCCGTACGGCATCCGCCCACGGTTCGGCGGATTAATGAATAAATTTTATTAATTGCAGTTTTTTACCATTAGTACTTTTTAAAGTTTTTATTCCCTAAAACTCGATGCATAAAAAGCATTGAAAGAGTTGCAGTGAAAAGACAGATGCGTGCTGTGCGCATTGGACCTATCGCTGCTCCCCCCCGCCAGCCCCGCCCGGCCCCGCGCAGGGGGAGACAGGGTGAGAGCCAGCTCACACACTTCACAATTTATTTCATTATTTTAATTTATTTATTTTCATATTTTTTTTTACGAAATCAAAACCAAAAATCTCTTCCAAATCATCCATCAAGTATCAAAATAATCTGTGTAAATAATGTGTAAAAAAAAATTTTTTAAAAAAAAAACAGTTTTTTGATATTGGTTTTTATTTGTTAAGGAGCGTATAGCGTTAGAAGTCCTTTAACGCTTTGTTGTTTTCTCCTCGTCAAAGCTTCGCGTGTAATGGAAAATATAAATTATTTTTTTATTATTTTATTTTGTTATTCATATGGAAGAGGCAGTTATAGTGATGTTATAAATTACTTATTAATTTATTTTATATAACGTTATATATATGTAGCCTTAGCCTTGTTTGTTGAAGCCTGTCCGTCTTGATCCTATGCTATGTAGGCTATGTTAACCCTTACCTAATAAATAATATTAAATAATATTAACGTCAAGTTTTTTTATTTCATTTTTCACCATGTTTATGTTTAAAGGAGGAAAGTCATATGCCTTCATATTTGCATTTATTTATTTGAATATATATTATATATTTTTATATATTTTTTTTTTTTACTTAAACATTGAATTGTTGTTTGTTTTTTTTTTTAAGACCAAAAAAGTTCCTTGCTTTTTTTTTTTTGTTTTAACAGAAAAAAAAAGAAGCAAAGATATACTTTTTTTTTTTTTTTTTTTTTTGAAAATCGAAAAATGATCCGTGTCCAAAACAAAAACCGTGATACGATCCCAACGTTTTTTTTTGTTCCGTTGCACCCCTACTTCAATTAAAGGTTGGATTTTTCTAATTTTTTCAGAGTGAGATTAAGCTAATTCACCAAACGGTGAATTTGTTAATAACCCTTTTTACTCATCTTTACCAGGGGTGCCAATAATAGTGGAGGGCACTGTATGTACCAATCCATCCTTTCTTTTTCCCGCAGTGAAGAAAGAACTGGAAGCTGAAGCTGCAGCTGGACAGACGGCACCCGAGGCAAGGACAGACAGACAGACGGTTATATCCATTCACAGACAGTAAACTAACAGAGGCTCAGACTTTGACTGACACGTTGAATACTGCACTGAATCAGAAGCCACCTGGCCTCTCCTCTGGCTGACTGACACCTTCTCAATGGGGCTGACCAGGAGACAAGCAGTCACTTATGATGTCATCTCCTCCCTCTCTCCCTCCCAGTGTTCCAAAGTACCAGTTACGGACCGTGCGTGTCTGTCAGTCTCCGGAGTGTACTTCACCTGTCCTCTCACCGGGACCACCTTAACAAAAAATGAGAAGGAGGCACACATTAAAGAGGCCATTCTCAAGGTAAGGGATTCCCTGGAATGTCATTCACACTTGATAATTATCCACTCTTTAATACACTTTCTATGGTTGTACAGGAAGATGGACGTATTCATGAAATCCTTGTACGTAACATTCATACCATAAGCTAATTAACTCGTAACCTTGGATACAAATGAGATTCTCCTTTATCGGTAAGTGAAGACCTCATGTCTTCATATTTGCCTGTTTTTAAATATTACGGCACTGCCTTACACTTGTACTGGTAATAACTGTAACATGTTGCCTTGGTTTATCGCCGATGTGAATCGACCGCATTAATTTAGCAGTATTGAATGCAGGATCTTAAACAGAAGTCTGCAGTGATTTCTGAATTTTGGTGCTTCAATGAAAGTAATTGATTGGCTAAAGAGCTCCCGTTCCTTGTTTCCAAGGCCTACATTGGCTGCTGGTTAAAAGGGAGACCATAGAATCCTGCAGACCTCCGAGATCCCTGGTCTGTGTGTTGAGTGATGCTATTGAAACTGTACTGTATGTCCTCCCAGCGGCTAGAAGACAACCCAGTGGGATCTTCTATTATGATGATCTACACCTTCAATAAGGACAGGGAGAAGGTCAAGGCAGGGGTGGACATCATCAGCAAGTGAGCGAGGGAGGGGAACGGGGCGACCGTGTTGGGACTGGTGGGGGGTAATTAACAGGAGGACTCGGATTGAGGCCCTAGGCATTATGAGAGAACAGGATCTTTATGTACGGAGAGTGACTGTGATGTTTTATCCAGTGACTCGAACCCTTGCTCCACTGAGTCCCGTTTTTGGTCAGGTACATTGACAACATCCTCAATAACCCCACGGAGGAGAAGTACAGGAAGATCAAACAGAGCAATAAGGTGTTCCAGGTGAGCGGAGGAACCGTGCGTGTGCATGTGTGTGCGTGTATATGCATGCATAGCTGTGTGTGTGCCCAGACCAGGTGAGCGGGGACACCTGTGTGGTGTGAGTGTATGCATGCATGTGTGTGTGTGTGCGCATGTGTATTCATGCATAGATATGTGTGTGTGTGGAGGTGTATGACTGACCCCTCCCTACCGCTCTAGGAGAAGGTGAGCTCTTTGGAAGGTTCCTCAGAGTTCCTGCAGGCCCTGGGGTTCCAGAGTGCCGCACTGCCCGTGAACAGCCAAGGTAACTGCACCTGGAAGCTTCGTCCCACAGGCCCTCGCTGCCCATCTCACAAAATTACAACTAAAATGATAAAAAGACAACAGCCAACCAGAGCTTCCCTATAGGGTGATAAAATAGATACAGTCGCAACACTACACTCTCAGTAGAAAGGGTTCCAAAAGGTTCCTGTGTCTCCATAGAGGAACCCTGTCTAGTTCAAGGGCTCTTCGTCAGGCAAAATGGTTAAATCTGGGAGCTTTCACTTTTCACACCTACCATAGGAGGGTTCCATAAAGAATTAAAAAGGGTTCCCCAAAGGAGACAAGCCAAATAACCATCTTTTCTGAAAGGGTAATGCAACATCAACCTTGCAAAAGTAGCTCTATAGCTTAATGTAGCTCTGACTACATTGCACCCTATAATAAAACTTTAAAAATGATACGCATGTCTGTACAATGTAACTGGAAAGCGTTGCCAAATATAAAGCTCACGTGAGAACCCTCTCCAGAGCACAGTGAGGAGTTCCTCCTGTTGGAGGAGCAGGATCTCGCCGCGCTGGAGGTGCTAAGGGAGGCTAGGGATCGGCTGCAGGGTGGAGAGCCCGTCAGGGCGCGGCTGGACCGCCGCACCCAGGCCCTCCGCCCCTCCCCCCACGCCACGTGCTTCGAGCTCCCGCCTGACTTCTACAACCTCACCGCCGAGGAGCTCAAGAGGGAGCAGCAGCTCCGGTACAGAGGACTCTCTGCTTATAACAGCAATAAGTCACTTAACTAGTGTGCTTACAACAGTAACAGCACCAAATCACTTAACCAGTGTGCTTATAACAGCAATAAGTCACTTAACTAGTGTGCTTATAACAGCACCAAATCACTTAACCAGTGTGCTTATGACAGCAATAAGTCACTTAACTCGTGTGCTTATAACAGCACCAAATCACTTAACCAGTGTGCTTATAACAGCAGTCACTTAACCAGTGTGCTTATAACAGCACTGAGTCACTTAACCAGTGTGCTTATAACAGCACTGAGTCACTTAACCAGTATGCTTATAACAGCAGTCACGTAACAGCAGTCACTGTTATAAATCAGTTATAAACCAGTCTGCCTATAACACAGTGTGTGTAAACAGCCTATGTTTAACAGTGTGTACAAACAGCATGTGTGCGTGCCCTGCAGGACTGAGGCAGTTGAGAGGAGTGCGATGCTGAGGACGAAGGCCATGAGAGAGAGGGACGAGCAGAGAGAGAGGAAGAAGCACAACTACACCCTGCTGAGAGTGCGTCTGCCCGACGGGATGCTGCTGCAAGGTGCATCTCTCCCACAACGCTGGGGCTCCCCGACTTTAGCACACAACCCACTGCTCATATAAAACTTGGGCTCCACAATGTTAGTCCCAGGAATCACTTCTATATCACTGGGGATTCCCAACTTTAGCACAACATGCAGTTACAACTGGGGCTCCCCGACATTAGCATAACCAGCTTCTCCTACAGCAATGGGGTTTCGCACATAACCGAGCACACGACCCCCCAACGAGCGAAGACATTTTCTCTCACCCACCTATTTAAAAATGTTGTCCGAACGCATGTTCTTGCTGAGTATAGTCGTAGGACCAGGGACGTTGTGGCAGCCCCCTTTTTTTGGTAACCCCCCCACCCCCCTGCAGGTACCTTCCTGGCCCGGGAGCGAGTGGGGGCCCTGTTCCAGTTTGTGCGAGAGTCCCTGGTGGATGGCTCGCAGCCGTTTGAGCTGGGGGCCCCTGGGGGCCAAAGGCTGGAAGAGGAGGAGATGGTGGCCCTCAACGAGTGCGGTCTGGTGAGCACACACAAATCCCCCATAATCCACTGCGATTTTCCTCCTCAGTCTACTTTTGATTGGATAATGTCATGGAGGATGGCTGTGATTGGCTGCTCCAGGGTAACCCCACACCCCCACACTCTCTCCCAGGTCCCGTCCGCCCTCCTCATGCTGTCCTGTGACGATGCGGTTCAAGCGGACACGGCCGCCACAGGACAGAGCGGCCCTCAGCTAAGGCCAGAGTTGCTGGAGAACATGCAGACCATCAGCTGAGGCCCCCTTTCACACCCCGTTTCCGTGGACAGGCAGCCACTTATCGCGTGATGACGTAGAACACAGAGGGAGAAGCTCGGATGGAGATAGAAAGAGAGCAGGGGAAAGATGGGACTGGATTTAGACACTGGAGTGAAGTGTTTCTTGTATCCAAGATGTAGCGACGGTCACCTGTGGGAGCAGTGATTCGACGAGAACTTTCAGCCGCTTGGGGGGGGCAGGGGCCATATGCATGAAAGACGCATGCAGGGAGCCAATCACAGCCGTGACAGATTTATAGTATGCAGGCAGAAAACCGATGCTGTGTGGGAGGTTGTTTTTTTCCCCTCCATGTGGCGATGCAGTGTATGTGCTTAAAGTGTATGTGCGTTTATACTTACTGTAGGGCTGAGGTGATTATACTTACTGCACGTCTGCTCTGCCTAACGCACACCTCCCAACAGTTAATATGCTCCTCACTGGACGCAGGCCAATTTGAATCGTGCACAGATGTACCGGATATTAACGGCCACCTCCCACCATTTGCTCAGTCACACACTACAGGGAGCCAATCAGGAGTTTGTACTTTACTGTGAGCAGTAAAGTGGAAAAAAGCAACACACCCAGCTAGCGTATCTTCCATTGAAGGCTTACAGGACTTGGATTTTCACTTTTAAAGCAAGTGGTGCATTGGACTATAGCTACTGCAGGGGCCTGTCAGTGATTGGCTAAAAATGTCACATGCATACGTGGCTGCAGCAGCATCTTTACACAAATACACACATTATACTCATCAATGGGATTGTTTTCCATTCTGGGCCTGCATTCACAAAGTGTCTCAGAGCAGGAGAGCTGATCTAGGATCAGTGTTGTGCTTGTAGCTCAATGTACAAGGTTAGGCCATGATCCTAAATAAGCACTCCTACTTTCAGTTGCTCTGTGAAGATCCCATTTCACAGGAAGGTCTGAACATTTTCAACCTGGGGCAGCTAAATTTTACCACCCCGTCCAAACGATCCAAATCAAGTCGACGGTTTTTTTTGCGAGCCGCATTCTAATCTCCTGTCCTGATCCAAAAACAGGGTTATAGTCCGATGCAAAAATGCCTTTGACAAACTTGGCCATTTCTGCTGCTGCGAAGTTTGTTGTGATGGAGCGTTCAATCCAAGGCCAAGTCCACACTAATCCGGAGAAACCTGAAAACGCCGTTTTCCTGTCTAAATGTCCACACTAGTTTTCAAATAGTTGGCCACCCACACCAAAACGCTTAAATTTCTTTCATAGGCAACAGGTTTACTGCATTTCCACCACACGCGTTTCGTTTGTTTACAAGCACCAAGAAGCAGTGCTGTCACATTGAGAGAGAACAGCACTTTACTACTTCGCCTGCCGGTTTTGGTTACAGCCGGGAATCACATGACAATCATACGTCATATGTCGTTATGTACCCTCCATTTTCCCTGGCTATACTACAATACAAAAGCAGCATTTTCAAGTGTATCCAGGAGAGTAAAAAACACCGCTTTAGTGTGGATGGAAGGGCAAAAAGAGAAATAAAGATGCATTTTCAGATTTCTCTGAATTGTGGACTAGGCCAAAGGGTTTTAAAAACCCCACTTTCACTCTCTGCACACCAGCATATTAACATATACACACTTTATTCCTTTACCTTAACAAAGCATATTTTTGTTGATAATGTGAAAACTTGTTAAAATCGACATGGTGGTTCCTTCAGTTTTGTTGGAAGTTGTAAGATATATAAAAAGCCATGTTGTGTCACGGGAGTTTCCTGTTCCTTTTTCTTTTCGTGACCAACTGAAGTAGACTAAGACCAACACCAACTGTGGAATCACCTCAAGGGACACTTCAATAGGAATTATTTTTAAAAGTCTAAATGGGTTTAGGAGGGGGGGGGAGAAAAGATTAAAGATACTACTTGCAGTTTGAAGTCCACATTTGTAAAAACAGACAGTTTGCATTTATTAATTTATATTAATCCAACAAAAGAAAGAACGGCATCACCCATATTCCACAGTATTCAGCGATGACAGATCCAGCCCAATCACTCCCACACTGCCCCCCCCAAAAAAACAACAATAAAAACTGATTATTACTTTATGTAAAGACATCGGGACTCTAGAGCATAGCATGATTCAACTCATCTAATGATTTACAACGACGGCCATTTGCTGCTTAACTTGTATGGAACATTATGAAAATAAGACAAAATGGAGGTTCAGACAAGTGCGGCAGGTGTTTCCTGTCCATTTTTACAGGTTGACAGGAACACTAAAGGGCATTTTTTTAATGTCTACATAAGGGGTCATAATACTTACACAATAGGGGGAGAAGGGGACAAAAAAGTGCGATAACATTTCAACATAATTTTTTTTTTAATGAATGTAAGCCATTTCAAGTATTTGGGGGAAACAAAAAAAATAATTATAAATCTGTGTACAATAACAAAACAAAAAAAGGGTATATAAAACAATTATTAAAAAAGAAAGAACGACACTAATCCCAGGGAAGGTCCTCCAGGCCAGATGGCAGTAATGCCCTGGATAAGTGACTCAACTCTTACTGCCCCAGGTTACAAAGCCCTGCACATCTCCCCAAAATATGATGGGGAATAGAACCCACCCCCTTTCCCCTCTCAGAATGACATGTTGATGAGAGCACCAATCTTTCCACCTCTCCCATTCTCTCTGTCTCTCTTAGAAAGCACCGGTCTCCCCCAGCCTGTCTCTCCCCCAGCCTGTCTCATTTGAGGCTTTTTTAACCAACTCTGTTATATTTAAAGATGCAGAGAGGACAGGGGAGACTACACTGGGTGTGGCTGCCTCTCCCACACAAGAGCTCGAGGAGGGAGAAGCGGGGTGGGCTCTTATTTTCAGGGTCAGCAATATTGAGTGGCTGTTGTTTGTGCCACTGTGAGTGAACGTGTATGTGTGTGAGAGACTGTGTATGTGCGTACGTACGAGTGTGAGACTATGTGCGTGCGCCTGTGTGTATGTGCGTACGTACGAGTGTGAGACTATGCGTGCGCCTGTGTGTATGTGCGTACGTACGAGTGTGAGACTATGTGCGTGCGCCTGTGTGTATGTGCGTACGTACGAGTGTGAGACTGTATGTGCGTGTGTATGTGAGGGAGACAGAGGGACACCCTGATTGTAGATCTGGTTCTCACACACAGGTTTGCTGGACAGCAGCTTGGGCAGGGCACTGGAGTGACACCGCAGCGGGGTCAGAGGTCGTGACCTCCATGTGTTCTGTGCTCTGGGTGTGTGCTGTAACCGTGGTTACAGCAGGCTTGCTCTGTTCCTTACCGGGTACTAGAGCAGAGGGACACACAGCATAGTTAGCATAGCTTCCTACGCCGTTTCCATAGCAAAATTCAAGGACTTTACCTGACAAACACTAGGAGGGGGGGGGGGGGGGGGTGTAAACTACGAAGCAGGATTCCTGAGTTAGCTGGATAACTGCACTGAGTAAAACTCGGAGCGGCTCTTTTTACTTCAGTCTGTGTTCCACATTTGGTCGGGGTCCGGGTTTTACTCAGTGCAGTTATCCAGCCAGCGCAGTAATCCTCCAAGACCTTAAAGGACACAAACACATTCATTCAAAGTGACAACCCTGACAGAATGACAAAATGTAGTTTTTATTATTATTTTTTTTTTTGATTGACAGTTTCTCACACAGAGTTTTGAAGCCATTATATTACTGAAGATAAGACATTTACAGAGGTTATTTTTTTTGGACAGTGATGTTCCCTTCTCCAGGAGGCCTGAACCCCCACCCCCCCCACCTACCTCAGGTCACATGACTCACCTGCTTTTGTGTTGACGATGATGCAGTCGTTCTCATCCTCGTCATCCTCAGTGTCCGCCTGGAACCCGTCCGTCTCCATCGCCTCCCCCTGAGAAAGATAAACCAGTGTATAAAACTTGTGATCCAACGTGACCTTAGAGCGGGAGGGGGGCTAACCCTGGTCCTGGAGAGCCGCAGGGTCTGCTAGTTTTTGTTTTCACCTGAAATACAGCAACTACTTAGACCAAAAAAACCAGGTGAGGTGAGTTAACTGTGTAAACGACTGCTTCAATTGATTAATTAAATGGTGAGTAACAACAAAAGCCAGCAGACCCTGCGGCCCTCCAGGATCAGGGTTGGCCACTCCTGCCTGAGAGCAAAACAAACATTCTGCTTCCGAGTCAGCTGAGCTCATGTTGGCCATTGCAGGTTTCTGTTCCAAGATACCGCTCAGCATGTTTGATATTTACAATTCGATTTGAAATCGGGACGACCCCAAGCTCATCAGGAGGGTCAGGATTCCTCACATCTAACTTCACTCTACAGGATCATTTGGGCACATAGTCTGTTCGGAACAGCCTCAAGTCTGGAACACCCCTGCGATTGTTGGGTGGGGCGATTTGGGCTCAAAATTGGCTAGATTATCCTCTAGAGCAGGGGTTCCCAAACCGGTCCTGGGGCCCCCCTGTGTACGCTGGTTTTCGTTGCAACCACAGTTGCAATCCCAAAATTTTAACAAGCTGTTAATCTTTCTTAATTAGGTGCTTTTCATGTTTAGAGGAATTATTCACTCTCTTAAGTCACATTGTCAGAAATAGCTATACATGTAAGGCCACTCTGTATGGATCCCCCGTCATGCAAAAACCTTTTTGGAGATGCAAGCTTTCGCGCGACACTAAACAGTGCATTTTTATCATGTTTTAGCTCCAAGTCAGTGGTACCCAATCATCTGCCATGGAGTGCCGAGAGAATGCAGGTTTTCATTCCGACCAATCACTACACCTGCTCATTGCCCTCATTAGTTCCCTCCTCTCTGGCTGAAGGCGTGTTAGTGAAATCAGCAGGCGTATTGGTGATTGGCTGGAATGAACCCTGCACATTCTCAGTTCTCCATGGCACATGATTGGGCCCCACGGCTCTAAGCTGTGGCTTCACAGCCTGGCAGGCCTACCTGCTCCGTATCCGTACACTTCCTCATGAACTTGGTGATGGACATGCTCCCAGTGCTCTTCCTTTTACTGGAGGATGAGGAGGACGCGGAGGAGGAAGAGGGCGTGGCAGCGGAGGGCTGGGGGGCAGGGGACGAGGCTCCCTGCGCCCCGGGGGCCTCCTCACGGACGCTGTGGGGCCCCTGGGTCAGGTACTTCCACTGGCAGGGCACGGGCAGGGCGTCCTGGCCGAAGCGGGAGAGTACCTCGGCGTGCGCGTACCAGCAGCTGCGGCGGTATGCGGGCCGTTTCTCGTACACCGCGTGCTTTTTGATCAACCGCTTTACATGGATCCTGCACACAGAGAAACAGTTTTTAATTAACATTAGCGCTCCCAGGGGTTGCGTTAACCGAGAATTCCCGGTCATTTACAGATTTTTAGAAGCTTTGACGGGAAAATCCAAATTCCATCCGTCATTTTGACAGATAAAAAAATATTGCTGCAAACGTTAATAACTGATTGCAATAGCCTAAAAAAAGACAACCGAGTCTATTGTAGTTTGAGCGATGCCTTGCTGTGGTCCTGTCATTGTGACTGGCGCTCCTCCCCCCTTCCTGTTAATTCTAGCATAGTTCATTCTAGCATCTCTCCGTCATGTCCCTTTTTGTAGCTAACGTTACAGCGAGGGCATGGAATTAAAACCTTAAAAAATATATATATATTATTGTTTTTTTTAATTAAATAAACATGTTCTGAACCAGAGGCACCCGGTAAATTATTTTTTATTTTTACCAGGGGGAGGAGCCCTTCAACAATTCTGCCACAGGCAAAAAACATTGTAGTTAAGTGCGTAAGCATAATATTTTGGACGTTTTTGTTTCACATATCATTCAGTTTGTTAGGCTATTGCATAGGAAACGCAACATTCAATGCTTAACGTTAACCCGGGTCCTTTCAAAACAATATAACATTTTGTACGTATGTAGCCTATGCAATATGTCATGTTTTATCCTACGCTCATACAGTTGAATGCCTCCGGCAAATGACAAAGAAATAGTCGACTCATCGCGCCACGTTTTCAACTGCAACATTTCTCATTAACATGCAAGCTGCCTTGCGTTCAAAGGCTTTTTCCTCCCTCATTCTCATACGCCATGACTGAGAACTAATAACGTCATTTCAATCTATTTACGTGCATTTGCCGTCTTTTACCGAAGCAATTTATATGTTCATATAGGCTATTCATTTTAGGATATTATTATTTTTGCATAATTTACTGCGTCCAAACAGTACTTCCCATTTTCTGTGCAAAAACACGCTCTGTGACAACAGACAATCCTCTGTTGGATGGAGCTCAGGAACGATGAAAGGAAACGAGGAAAGGATGCAAAGAGTGAAATTAAGCGGTTGGAATGAACCCGAGACATCTAGAGGGGTGGAAATCTAGGTTGAGATGTTTTGACAGGTTTTCAACAAACGTATCAATTTGGCTCAGGTTTTACCAAGATAGCCTGGCTACCTTCTAGCTGGTCGAAAAACTTACGACAAACTTGTCCATATCGAGCCAGCATAGCTAAACAAATGGCGCCTTTTTATTGGTTACTTGTTTCGCGTTTATTTCACGTGCTTCATGTTTGCATTGAACCAGATTAAACCACCCATGACCTGCATCAAACTATAACTGCACTCTGCAATAAAATTCACCCGGCAATACGATTTGCCCGTGGGTGCCCAGGCCCCTGAGCACCCACAAAATTGGCACCCATGTTCTGCACTTTGTTTTACAGGCAACTGGTCACCCCCAATATTTTCAACACTAGCCGAGCAAAAACAGTGATTGAAAACCTGAATTTTTATTGTATTTTTAATAATCGTGTTCTGCACTTTGTATTGCATAGGCTGCACGTAATTACACGTAAGCTAGCAGGCCAACTCGTCATAATTAAACCTAATAATTCTTGTTATGAATAGACTATTTGTTGGAACTAAAATGTTATAATACTGCAAAAAATATATTTTTTTTTTAAATACAAAAATGCAATGCAGACGATGATATAAAATCGGTAAACACTGACCACAATCGAACAATTTCACTTTTACCATTCCATTGGACAAGTAACGTTAGAAATCTATTTTGTATGGGTTAATGCTATTGCTTTCTGCTTTCTACATCATTCTAGCCTCTTATGGGGATGACAATAAACTGGCACTTCTTGTAAGTTGTATCACCACTGCGGCGAAGCAAAAAAAGTCAAGAAACATTTTGTGAAACTATTGTCAAGCTCACGTGAATTCACTGCTGTCTACGTTCTAAATCTCCGCTTGCCCTCCCTACATTAGAGACATTTAGCAGACGCTCTTATCCAGACATCCCTACATTACAGAGTGCATCTTGCTGCGTTGTGGATCGTCTACACCCGGATTCAGACAAGCGCATCTTATTTCATTACTTTCAGCTGTCGTTAGTTCATTGAACAGATTGGAGTCACCCGGTAGCTTAGCTTATTTAATAGTTAAGAATGTATAGCCGACTGTATTCTATGTTCGTTACTAGCGATAGCTCCTACGTTGTGAGAAAGCTGTGCTTTGTCGGATTTGCATTGTAGTCGTTTCAATGACCTTCAATATGCACTTATTGTACGTCGCTTTGGATAAAAGCGTCTGCCAAATAACTGTAATGTAACAGAGCGCATGTGGGGGCGGGAAGGATACAAACAGATAGGCACGTTTCTCTATCAACATGCTCGCGTTGTTTTGAATCGGAGGCTAGTGGTCATAAATGTACACACAAAGCGAATCGCAACTTGTTAATCAAAACTATTTTACGAGAATCAAAAATGTATATAATAAAGTAGCTGGCTGGACTTAAGAGTAGTCGGCTGTTTGGCCGGCAGCCGGTGCTTATGGAAAGCTCTGTCTGATTGAATGAGAACCCGGGTTACTTCAAAATATTTACAAAAGTTAGCTGGCTAATTCCTTAATCCCGCTTTGTGAAATCCCCCCCTAGTGTCCCAGGTTTAAATCAGTCCCTGATTAGAGAGGAAGAAGGAAAATATGCAGTAGTACTGGCCCAGAGGGTCAGATTTGAGTATCCCTGGCTTACAGCCCTGGACAGAGGAATCTCAAACACAGATCACTGCAGCAATCATCATATTTTACCGCCAACATTCAGGTCATTTTAGCATCTTTTGGCTCCAGGTCCAGAATATGCTTTTTGTTCTTCCCACTGTTACATTTTTTTTCTGCACTGCATTTTCACTCAACTTCTCAGCTTGAGAATCATACTTCGAATTTATTATCATGAGATCACCAGAGTGAACCATGGACATGAATTAAAGACTGTATAATTAAAAAGGGGTTCACAGTTCAGTCCTAATGTTGTGGGGGTGCCAGTGACAGTACCCAGGTACCCTACCTGGCAGGGATGCTCTCCACTGCCCCCTGGGGGCTCGTGCAGGTGGGCGAGGCTTGTCTCTGGCGGCAGAACTCCTGGAACTCAGTGATGATCAGCTTACCGCTGTTCACGTTGCCGTGCAACAGCGAGAGCAACTGGGACAGCACTGAGGGAGAGGAGGGAGGGAAATGAAGATACAACTACCGGAAGTTCTGAACATTTTAAAACGTGAAAAAACAAGGATGAGAAAATAATTAAATTAAATAAAAACACAGTTCAGCTCCCAATCTCCAGGGTGTGAAATGGGGCCACAGTGTCTGCAATCTTGATTGTAGCTAGTAAGATATGTAGTCTAGCAGCCACTTTCGCCAGTAACCAACAAGGTTGTGTTATATTGTAAAAGATAATGTTTCTGGTGAAATGTAGAAAATGGCTGCCGATTTTTAAAAAATCTACAAGCCAAAGTTAATTTCATGCCCTGCCCATCTCCAAAAATCAAAAAAAATTAATAAAGAGTCGGCTGAACCTCAGCCCATTTTTTCAAGCTTTTTTTTTTTACCAATTCACCAACAAACACACACAGAGAGCTGATGTGTGCAACAGTCTCATTGGGCGCTTGTGTTTGACCTGAAACAGCCTGCACTCTTGACACAACGTGTTCAGAGATCTATGGTAGTGATACATGTTCAAATTGTAGCGGAAAACACTCGCCATCCATTCAACCTTAATAACCTGCTTATTTCCATTCGCAGATATGACAAGCAGACTGAAGCCCACATGGCAGGCCTAACAGGAGCGACTACCAAAGAGACCGATAAAAATCTATTAAAAAAAGCTTAAAAAAAGATACTAAAATAAATACCGAAATAAAAATATCGTTATGCTTGCTTCCTAGAAGCTCACATGCAGCTGTAAGCCCCAGCCTAAGCCACACAGAGTGAAGTACGGACTCACAGTGTGGTGTTATTCTGTGGGGGGAAAAAACCACGGTGCACTGCTTACACATCACAGCATCACAACTGGATAATTACCTTAATTCTCTAATACTCTGCACAAGTACTTAAGTGCCGGACTGGCCTGATACTCATACCAGTGAGTGGCGTTGGAGCAATCCTAGCTTTCTGGGCTACTAAACCTGGGAGCATTTAATAGTGTTTGCTGCAACGTAACACAGCGTTGTTTCTTTTCCTCATAAGCTAGACAGACTTCTAAACACACACAGCTTTGGCGTACGTGTGTGGAAGTCTGAACAGCAAACTAAAGTCAACCTCCACAAGTCAACCTCCACAAGTCAACCACCTGCTGAGAGCTCAATTAATATGAAAATATCACAGCAAGATGAAATAAAGCAATAATCACACTGCTCGTCGCGGCGTTCCCGGGCGGCGGCGGCGGTCTCCGGTGAGACGGGCTCCTCCGCGGGCGTGACGGTCTGCAGCAGGCAGACGGCGAAGGGCAGCATGACATCGGCCTCCGGGCCCGGCCCCTCTGGCCCCACCCACACGCACCCTCGCACCACAGCCTGCAGGACCCTGAGCTTCAGCTTCTTGGTCATCAGCTCGTCCCACTCCCGCGCCTTCAGCCTCTGCCTCACCTTCTGCTTCTCCACATCGCCGCTCTCCTGGACACACCAGGGCAGGACGGGGAGAAAGAGAGGTTAGAGTTAGAGTTTTGGCTAACGATTGATGACCGGTCATACAATACTGTGCCATTTGGTCAATATGGAGGGAAAGAAACTACACAAAAATGCTATTGTTTCATTTATGGTCTGTGTCCATCCAAACTGATCACTATGGGGCTCCAGGGAGAGCCTTCTCCCCAAACAGGGACAGTGAGACTAAAAGGCACTGCAGTACTTCACTGGCAGGGACAGTGAGACTAAAAGGCGCTGCAGTACTTCACTGGCAGGGACAGTGAGACTAAAAGGCGCTGCAGTACTTCACTGGCAGGGACAGTGAGACTAAAAGGCACTGCAGTACTTCACTGGCACAGAATGACGGTGAAACGGCAGGTTTTACTCACCTCCCCCTCCAACGGCCCCTCCCCGTCTGACAGGTAACCGTGCGGCACAAGGAACCCATCGTCATCATCGTCATCTTCACCACCTTCGTCGTCGTCATCCTGCCAGGACATGGACAGAATCCCCACAATTACATGATCAAATATTAGCAGCCTTGTACATTTATGGCTCCTTCATTCACGGACCAATCAGAAAACCCAATTCCCCAGTGCAGTTGATTGGGACACTGTGCTGTAGGATACATAATCTTTACACATCAAAGAGTGGGGGGGTTCCCCAGACAAAAATCACAACCTGGCCATCAAACCCTCCGTTAGTGTCCTTCTCCACCTCAGCTTATGTACGGTGAGCGTTCTTGTACAAAATGGCTGCCGTTCCACATCCCACCCAGGAGGGTTGCCACACATTGTGGCGATTCAGGCAGAACATCCCCCATGACTGTTACATGCTTTAGATAAAGGTAGCGTTTAAACGCAAACCGTCACTACCGTTCTTTAACACAGCACAGCGCTCATTAAACATTCATTTCAGCTTTAGAAAGAACAGGCTTATGTTTTATGAGACAAAGCATGCAGCAGTACAGCCTTTATTCTTGCAGAAAATGTTTTTTTTTTGTTCAACTGTGTGGTGACAGATTAACACCGGTGGCAGCTGTCTAAAGTGGTCCGCAGGTCTGTAGTCGTCAGTGTTTCCCACATAACCAACGGGTTTCTATCACACAAATTCGAGCAGTAGAACTCGGACCCTCTCCCCCGCCCGGCTCCAGGCTCACCCCCTCACTGTGGGAAAGGGACTCCCCCGGCTCTTCCTCCTCCCACTCTTCATCACTGTCCACCTCGTAATCCAGCTGCTCCTGGGGGGGGGGGGGTGAGGAGAGGTGCAGAGTCAGACACGCTGTCAATCACCAACATACACCAACCAATCAGAAAACATCATTATTCAAATTTTTACTTTTTTAATTATTTGCTGGATGGTTAACTCGATTAATGATGGCTGCATCAATCCCATAACTACAAGAGCTACAATTTTTTAAATTTTATTTATCCTGTGAGTGGATTGGTTAATCATCAATAAACACCAACCATTGAAAAGGCTTTCAAAAAAAAAAATATATATATATATATACACTACCGGTCAAAAGTTTTCATACACCCACAATTTTCAAGCAATGAGAGATTAACAAAAAGAAATAAACACTTTGTATTTTACAAAAAACATATACATCTAAATCTTAGATTCATCAAAAAAGCCACCTTTTGCGGTAATAAATGCAGAGTATATTGGTGCCATTCTTTCTACAGGGCGGTCATATGGTTCTGAGTTCACATCAACACTACTGTAGGGGTTCCCACAGACATGCTAAACTCTTACGTCGCTTCTCCTTCATGTTTCTGTCCAATTCGGCCCAAACTAGCTTGATTTTACTTCTATTATTATTTCTCTTGGAAATAACTTGTTTATTTAGCCAAATATGGATTTTTAAACTTCCGACTAATCACATCTTACCTTGTGCCATTTGAGGTTATTTACAAAAGTCTCAAGCTCCATTCCCAACAAAGCATAGTTATATTGCCTCAGATTTTTTTATTTTTTTATTATTATTGCATGTTGGTTATAGTTACAGCAAAAGTTTATAAAAATAAAAAATTGACCTCCACTGTCAATAAAAAAAATTTAAATAAAAAAAAATGACAACGCACAGCAACCAATCACATACTGAACAGGAATGACTGACAGGGAGATGGAAACACAAGCCTGGCGGGTGTCATACCTTGTCCTGCCTTAGGGGGCAGCGTGGGGAGATGTGAGTGGTCTTCTTGTTCCAGGTGCCCCAGTACGCTGGGCGGTAGTTCTCGCGGAACTGAAGCAGCTTCATGCGCCCGTAGCGCTGGCGGTCAGGCACGTCATCTGGCCGCTGGCTCTCCGACACCACCATGCATTCCCTGTGCGGGTGGGGAGGGGAAGAGAGAACGCGGACCCGTTAAACAGCACACTTAGGGCTTTATCAGTCTGAAAATCACGGCGCACAATTACGCAACTACAGCCACTTAAGTAGAAACGCAATAAAACATTTCTATATTACCGTGTCAAACTCTAAGAGCCTCAGCGAGAGGACCACAGAGGACCTATGACATCACGCTTAGAACACAGCGATTCACAATGCGAGAAAGGAGCAACACTGACAGAGTTGGACCTGACTGAAGCGCTAATGTAGGTAACCATGCCAACCTTGAGGCATGACATCATCCGGAACAGATGGTGTAGTAAAGAGATTCTGGCCATGACCGAATATGATTCCTTCACCCCTTTGAGGGCGCATATTTGAGTCAACCTCGTCAAAAAGTTGAGCGGGCGACTTTCTCACAAACGTGGGGCACTTAAAATCCCAGTACGAAACCCTTATTTCCGGGGTTTTGTTGAGGGGATTCAGGAGCACACTCATCCAACAATTTCAGGAAGTAAACCGGAAATAAAAACTACAACTTGTAACTGCATTACAAGAGCGAGACATATTACAAACTACTTCCTCACTCGTTCGGAAAGAGTTTTGCAGGATATTTCGCACACTGCTTGCAAAGTGAGGGGACAGGGCACATGAAAAACAGGGGTTAGGGGGCCGGGAACAGGGATCATATTCGGTCCAAAGTGTCCCACAAACAGAACCAGAGGGTGGGGTCGCTTCATTTTGGGCCGCTCACCTGACTTCCTCAGCGCAGCGGGCCCGCGTGGGGCCCGATCTGCGGGGTTTGTGTCTCCTCCAGTCCCTCAGACCGTCCAGGGCCCCGTCGGGCCCGGCCATGTACTCGTCCAGCTCGTCCAGAACAGCCTCCTCACACTGCACCCGTGTGAGCGGAGCTAGGAGCATGTGCTCCTTAATCTCAAATGGAGCAAACTTCCCACAGGCAGCAGCTAGGGTCTGTACAGAGAGAGAGAGGGGGGGGGGGGGGGGGGGGTGAGGGAATGAGAGAGAGAGACAGAGAGGGGGGGGGATGGAATGAGAGAGAGGGAAAGGGGGGACATTGGGGGAATGAGAGAAGAAATTAAAGGAGAGATGAGGGAGAGAAGCAATGAAGGGCGGGAAGGATAAAGAAACTATAAGTGTGAAACACCATTAACCATCCACCCACCTCAGTATAAGACCTGTACCACACACCAAGCCTCAGGCCATTTTACCCCAGGTCACATGACCTGTACCACACACACACACACACACACACACACACACACACACACACACACAGCCATTTTACCCCAGGCCCACGGGCTTAGTCCCCAGTGTGAGGCCATTTTACCCCAGGCCCACGCACGGGCTTAGTCCCCAGTGTGCGCTCCTACCTTTGGGGCTTGCTGGGACTTGGCCCGCTGCAGAAAGCGAGTGATCTCCGCTTTCTCTGCTTTGATGCGCTATGGAGCGGAGGGGAAAACCGTTAGCATTTCCGTTAGCACGCAAGTAAACGCAAAAAAAAAAAACATCAACTCAACGCCTCCTTTAGAATTAGAAAAGGGGTTAAAAACTCTCAATAAATAGCCTGACAACAATAAATTCCACTTGCATTGCACTTCCTGCAGCAGGAAGTGTTTCACAGGGGAAGAAAGAGTTTTCAAAAAGTTTTTAAAGTATTTAAATAAAAATTTAAAGCTCACATCTTTCGCTTCTTTAACTCGCTTCTCCTCTTCTTTCTTCTTTTTTTCTTCGAGTTTTGCACTTAAAAAAAAGAATAAAGAATTAAATTGGAGGAAAGTACTTCAAATTAGTACTTAATTCCCAATAAGCAACTCTACACTGCATGTTCACATTACAACTACGATGAGCACATAAAGCAGAATTACCGAATGCTAAGCCATGTGAAGGTAACGGGAGGGTAGGTGTGGAGGGCATATAACCGTGGCCCTCGCTGCCCACTCCACACAATAAGACACACGGATAGTACGGGCACCGTATCCAACATTTCCCCCAGGATGTTTTTGTAGGCTTACGCGAATTAATTTTCAAACACGCTTGGAGGTTTATATTTTTAGGCGGGGTGGCAAACTCTGCCTAATGTATTGAAGGGGAAACACGGGTATCGTGGAGGAGAGGGGCACTCACTCCTGCTTCACTTTGCGCTGCTCCTCTTTGGCCCGCAGTTTCTCGGCCCTCTCCTTCTCGTCCCGCTCCTTCTTATCCCTCTTCTCCCGCTCCTCTCTCTCCTTCTTCTCCTTCCGCTCCTTCTCCCGCTCCTCCTTCAGCTTGCGCGCCTCTTCCTTCTTCCTCTCCTTGGCGGCGCGGGCCTCCTCCCGCTGTTTCTCCCTCTCCTGCCGCTCCTCCTGCCTCCGTTGCTCCTCCTCCGCATTCTGGGGAGTGTGTGAGCGGCACGAGAGTCACAGTCAGCTTATCAACAGGAGTCAGAGCCGAGTCAGCGCCTCACAGAAAGTAAAGAGGCTCCGATTCCTCTTCGCTGAGCTATCAACGTGCTTGCAATGGAACACATTAGTAACAAGGGAAAAATCCAGCTACACTTGAAGTAAATAAATAAGTTTTTTTGTTTTGAATTTTAATGTTCAAAACCAATGTGTTTTGGCAATGGCCTTCGTCCGGGGTTTTGTCCGTTGCACCATGAAACCAACGTAATTTCACTGTGAATTTATTTAATCTGGAATCTGGAGTCAATGCCACATACACAAAGGAGCAGATGTCATCAGCAGGCTTAGGCTCAGGAGTCAAAGCAGAGTCAATGCTCTGCACAATATTAATGCTAATGTTTACAGCACTGCCTATAACCAGTGGGTATTTCACAAAGCAGGATTACTGAGTTAGCAGGATAACTACACGAGTAAAACCTGGGAACCCTCCCAAATCTGGAACATGGACTGAAGTAAAAAATTATAATAATTTAAAAAGCTGTACTGGATTTTACTAGGTGCAGTTATCCAGCCAACACAGCAATCCTGCTTTGTGAAATATCTAGCCCCCAGGAGTCTGAGCAAAATAGCCCCCAGGAGTCTGAGCAGAGTCAATGCTTTGTGAAATAGCCCCCAGGAGTCTGAGCAGAGTCAATGCTTTGTGAAATAGCCCCCAGGAGTCTGAGCAGAGTCAATGCTTTGTGAAATAGCCCCCATGAGTCTGAGCAGAGTCAATGCTTTGTGAAATAGCCCCCTGGAGTCTGAGCAGAGTCAATGCTTTGTGAAATAGCCCCCAGGAGTCTGAGCAGAGTCAATGCTTTGTGAAATAGCCCCCATGAGTCTGAGCAGAGTCAATGCTTTGTGAAATAGCCCCCAGGAGTCTGAGCAGAGTCAATGCTTTGTAAGGCTACGGTCTTCAGTCCACATAAAAAGGCAGGGAAGACTTACCCTCAGAGAACGCCTCTTTACTTTCTTCCCTTCTGTGTTTCCATTTGTTTTTGGTGTCTAGAGAGAGAAGAGAAATGGCAAGATGGAGAATAAAAAATGTGTATATATGCGTACTCAACTCTGAAAGCCTGGTCCAATTCATTCTTGCCAATTTGGCCTGATTCTTACAAACATAAATAATAAAATAATAAGTATATATATATATATATTAAAATATTTAAAAAGCAAAAAAAAAAATTTATTCCAATATGAGGTTTTCGAGTTCACTTGACCTTCAAAACCGGAGACCAGACCCAACGAGTTTCGGGTCCAAAATTTCAACAGAACAGGTTGGATCAGGAAGCGAACAGGGTTTATCGCACCAGTAATAAAACCGCAGAAACATCATTGCTAATGCTAGCGCATGGTTATTCTCTCTCAGCATGGCTGGGTAAACGCATTTCAAACAAAGCCAGTTTTGCATAGAGTATTACTACAGAAGTCTGGCCATACTATACTTTATATTCACCTGCTTCTATGGCAGACCCTAGTATGTGGATCGACCATAATCACATTTTACCCCCCACCACTTTGATGAAGGTCCCATGTATACTGATGAAGAGCATCTGTCAATGATTCCCAGACCATGGGATTAGGATCCACTGGGGAGTCGTGGGTGAGGGGGATTAGGATCCACTGGGGAGTCGTGGGTGAGGGGGATTAGGATCCACTGGGGAGTCGTGGGTGAGGGGGATTAGGATCCACTGGGGAGTCGTGGGTGAGGGGGATTAGGATCCACTGGGGAGTCGTGGGTGAGGGGGATTAGGATCCACTGGGGAGTCGTGGGTGAGGGGGATTAGGATCCACTGGGGAGTCGTGGGTGAGGGGGATTAGGATCCACTGGGGAGTCGTGGGTGAGGGGGATTAGGATCCACTGGGGAGTCGTGGGTGAGGGGGATTAGGATCCACTGGGGAGTCGTGGGTGAGGGGGTGGAACACACAAAATGGACGGTGGCATTGCACTTTCCACCAATACCCACACAAGTCAGATTCAACACAGCGCTTGGTACATACTCCACACCACTTAAGAGCTGTGCAGTGTGCATGCAGTTTTTTTGATATATGCCAAAACTTTTTATTCCATATCCCCACGGATGAGGGGCGGAGCAAAGAAAGGCTATGGCCATTTCTGGTTTTCATGCTTACTTCTGCCCCTCCAATCATGTAGGTGACCTGATGTTTCAGCTAAATTCCGACACAAGCTCATGAACAATCGCTGAAAACAGTTCTTGTATCACAATATGGAACAAGTGATGTTGTTCCTATATCACATGAGGTCCCCAGGTAATACTAGTCCAGTGTGAAAAGGGCATAAAATTCTGTTAATCTCATTGTGCTTTTTGTGATTAATTACCTGCTAATTTCAGAAACTTTGTACCGTCATTCAGCTTTTAGGTATTAAAAACACGGCTATTGTCAGCAGTTTAACAATGAATTGCTAATTAATGAAAATTACATTAGTTTGGGTCACGAAAAATATGGATCGATATCCTTGGGGAAAAGTAATCACTGAAAAAGTTTGTGCACCCCTGGTCTAATCGACATGTGAAGCGCCATTGGCGTGTCTGGATAATTGGCTGAGCCAGGGAAATGATTGACACTGTATAAACAACGGCCGTCGAGGAGTTTCCTGCATTTTAAAAATGGGGGAATCACATAAAATGTATGCACTCATTATGTGAACTGTGGCTGTGGGAACCCCCATGACAAACCACAGGCCATAACTCCTGTACTCACTGTTGAAACCGGGGTGGACGACGCGCTCTTGGCTGGCTCTGGCGAGCTCTCCACCGCCGACAGCGAGCTGGTGGACGAAGGCGACAGCAAAGACACGTTCTCGTTGGTGGAAATGTCAGTCTCGTTTTCCTCCGCACCTTCCTGTCGCGGGTCCGGCGGGGACGGCGTTTCTGCGGAGACCGTCGGCGAGCTGGGAGCGCCGTCCGCATCCACGGAGGCGGCGGTGCTGGGCTCCACCTGAGCGGCCGGGCCCGTTTGACTGTCTCGCCCCAGGGGTGGGAGGGAGGCCGGATTTGAGTCCTCGGTGAGGTCGATGGTGACGCTGGGGTCGGGGCAGGCCGGGCGAAGGGAGCGAGTGTCCCGCTTCATGAAGCCATCCAGGGGCCCACGTCCGTTCACCAGAGCGGCTCCGTTGGGCGGGAGTAGCGGGGGGGAGGGGTCCACTTCATTCTCTCCGTCAGAGGCGTCGGGGTCCAGGTTCGGGGGTGCTGTTGGGGGGCCTCGGACCCTTTTGGGTACCCCATTTTCCTTGGGTTCTGGGTTGAGACGTTTGAACGGAAGGCGAGCTGGTAGTGGGGGGACAACACCATCCACATTCACTAACAACCAATCGATAAACACACAGTACACAACATACATATATAGGCCTACACCACATTCACATCTTACCATTACCCCCACCCCCCCAACCCACTTTGATGAAGGTGCGTACTCTTCGACACACCCCTAATCTTTAACCCTGTCCATGTACTTTTTAATTCAACCATTGACCTCAGCAGATGAGTGGTACATTCTGAGATCATAAAGAGTTGCAATAATACAATATAATTTTCTGATTTATTGTATCATCACCCACATTACCGCCAAGATTGGAAACAATACACAGTTTTAACTGAGGTGGCCCGGATCCATTTACAATTCATAACAAATAAATAATAATTTTAAAAAAACACTTCTTTGTAATGAAAACCCGAGTTTTTCATTTTTACTTGGGAGTGGTAGGTCAGCTAACGTTACAACGGTCTCCGCCCAATTTATTCAGTTTAACGTTAATGACAGCCGTTTGTCACGGGGACATTTGGCAACAGTCTCGTGTGTAGTTCACATAAAAAGTGAAGCCCATTGGTTTCCATTTGTAAATGACAATTCATCATTAGTCCCTGTTGAGAATCAGGCTACGGTCCTCCATTTTGGCTCTAACTTCATATAATAACAAGTCAATTCGACTCATTACCCGCGACGACCGGTAGGTAAGTAGCCTTGTCAATAACGGTCCCAAGGCAACGGAGAAAGACACCTTACCTTGTACAAGTTTCTTGGCTGCAGCGCTGGACTTGGCCTTGCAATCCATACCTGGATAAAAAAGGCACGAAGAAAAGAGTAAAACTTAAGAAACCGTTACTCGCCTCCGGTGGGTATTGGGGTTGTCCTTTATGCTAGGCTAACGTTACCGAAACCACAGTAACGTTAGTATCCAACTCCACGTACGTTAGCTGCCTAGTTATCCCAACTTAGCACAATACTTTACCGAGGACTTAAATAACTGGGCATGGGTTGACGTTCGCCCGCCTATGACAGGAATAATTAGATTAATGTTAAATAAGCACTGCTCCTCCGAGAGTCACTTTACGCGTTCCGATAACTTAGCAACAAGATAGCTAACTGTTCGCTAGCTATTAGCGAATTAGCTCGATTTACCAAACGCTAACGTTAACTAGGTGCGTTAACTTTAGCTGCTTCATTGACATTGGCGGTTAGGTAGCCGATGCTAGATAACCAGCCACATGCACATAAAAAAACAATGGAAACTTATTGGTAAAAAGCTAAGTAAGTGCTTCTTCACATTGAGTTACTTGGACTAACTTGCACGTTAGCTGGGGTTGCAGGTAAACGTTAATGTTACACAACGAGTTTTTCCACTTGGATAGAAAGCAAGTTGTAATGGTAACGTTAACTTACCTGAAAGGGAACCTTTCAAATGAAGTTAGCCAGCAGCCAGCTAACTTAATCACAAACGGGCATTGAGGCAAAATGAACAAAAGACTGGGCTAGGTAGCACTTTGGCATGCCGAAGCTTTGATGCGCTCCCGCCATTGCCAACTTATTAGCCTAAAAAGAAGCAAGCCGGCGAGTTTGTTCACTAAATGGCCGGCAGCTGGATGAATAAGTCGCGGGCAATACTAGTCCACAGTGCTTCACACGGAAACCCGTGCAATCTTAAAACCACATCTCCCGTTTCTTGTTTACGAACAACCATTCAACCGCGAATAACAGCTCGCTTAGTAAAAAGAAATTGCAGCTAAATCATAAAACGTTATAATTTGGTTGTGTCCAGGTAGCTAACATTAGCGAATCTTTTTCTCGACAAGACCAAACTGTTCCGTCAGTGTTGCAATTTGTTTTTTAGCTAAACGTTAATTGCTCAATCTAGTGCAATAGTCACTGCAGATATTTCCGATAACCTGCCACTTTTCCCCCCATAAATGATGTTTAACTTACCTCTCCTTCGCGGGGTGGAGGCTCGTAAATGCCGCTCCGAGGAGGACGGGTCTTCCGCCGCTAGCATCACCCTACAAAACTTAACCCCACTCTTGACAAAATGGATGAGCGCAAAAAAACACAATGACAACAAACGGGCTGGTTAATAGAATAAAAAGTAACTTTCCAGCTTTTTTCAACCCCAACTTCTGTCTGCACAAACTGATTGTTAAACCCCCTTGTCAACAAAGTAACAATGTCCTGAAATATTTGTATTGCTTAATTATAAAATTGTATTGGGCATGTCCCCTATACTCTCTGCAGTACCTTTGCAGACTGCCTCGCGCTCGCCAGTCAGAATTGGCGGGATCCTCTCGTTGACCCCCGTTCCACTTCCAGCGATTGGTTGATACAGTGAAACGTCACAAAAAAAAGAAACTTTCACGACGTTTACCTTTTAGCCCCGCCTAGTTTATATACGTCATAATATATGATTGATTGGCTTTTTTAAATCTAATTTTTTTTTATTTCTACTGTAAAGTTATCGATAAAAAATATTTGTACTCTTCAGAGTTGTCTAGATAGGGTCATAACCTAGTTTTGTCTCGTGACTGGTTCTCAGTGAAACGCAAAAATGGTCACCGGCTTCATATGGATCTTAAAAATTATTTCTTATCAGACTGCAAAAGTACCGTCAGCGTCAAGCAGCTATTTCGAAAACATGTCAATTCCGATTTGAAATCCAGCTTCAAAATTGGAATTGACATATTTAAACTTAATAATGCAGATAACAACATAAATATGACACAACACGCAGCCTTTTAAAATGTCTCTTCCATGGCTTGTTGTGAATGAGTGAATAAGGACACTTAATTACACAACTAATTATTTCCCCTTGTACAAGTACTTCATTATATAGTGTGAAAACAAAGAGTACTTCATATTTTTTATGTAAGAGCAAATTCGTATTCGTTTAGAGAGTATTGTGTATATATTTTTTAAATACATTGAGCATTGAGTTTCACTTTTAAAAGTCGCTTTTGGTAGAAGCTCAGAATCATCAGTTTATAAAGTCACATCAACTGATACGCCTTTGTATATTTCACGCCGGGATCTGTAGTTTGACTTTTCAACGGCCGCCATATAGACGTACTGTAGGGACAGGATGTGAACTACAAGTCCTATAATCCAGGATACAAACTTCCTGGAATCTACGGGCTGGGCTGGCGTATCACGAGCTGGAGTTAGCGGTTCTCAGGTATCTAAGAATATAATTATTAAATAAAACAAAAAACTATTTAAAGGTATTGCATGACTATTTCGGATAAATTGACACAAGTCACGCCATAACGAAGCAACTGTTTTCCTATTTGATGTCTGGTATGGATCATGTAACGTTAGCACCCTAGCAAGATAGCTGTCTGCAGCGGAAAACGACTCGTTGTAGCACTGCTATGGTTTGCCATTAGCTTGTGAGCCAGTTGCGCGAGGTCTGAGACGGATTGCTAGTTTTCAATTCATTTTTGACAGGCGAAATAGCTTATAATACTGCGTTATGAATACAACAGACACGTTATATTAATGATAAATTAGTTAAACCCCGGTGAGGTCGCGGTAGTGGTTGCTACGAGCTACCAGCTATAAAATTTTCTCTGAGAATCTAGTAGACTGGTACAGAACGAAAAGACAAACAAACAAAAAAAATTTGGGACTGACGTGCGAAAACATTTGAACAAGTATAGATACCAATCATGTGCAAATGTAGTTTGACGTTTGAAAATGTACCCGGTTACAATATATATTGATAAAGCAAGAGCTAATCATTAAACAGTAATATCTATGCCATAATGGTTAACTATACGAGATACATAAGTATATCACTTTTGTTGTAAATTTTGGGAAACTAACCAACGTGAAACGTCGATATAAAAAATGTACCTAGGAACTGTTGACCCCATTTAACAAATGACGTGGATTGGGAAGGTGAGGACAGGGAAACCATGTTTTTAAACCTGTTTTCAGGTAAAGTATTTTGTCGTGATACTTGGAAAGAGCGCATGTTCATAACCACTAAACTCTGAACTAAATATTAAGTGAATAAATAAAGGAATTAATTTTATGGAATTTTCAGTTCATGCCCCGGTTTTATATAATACTATTTTTTAAAATGAAGTCCCCCATTACAAACGTATCAGCACTAGCCTAAAGCTTCAGTGTTTTAGTTAATGACTTAATGACATCATGATGGTGTATGCATCTTGCGTGAAGCAAAAAAAAACTAGCAAACATGTATTTCAGAGCAATATATATGGCGTTTTATATATATATATATATATATATATATATATATATATATATATTGGCACAATATATATAACTACGTGGATGTGAAATTATGGGGTTTGTTGAAGTTTCTTGATTCCTTTCTTCCCATTTATAAGTGTGTAACTGACTTTTTCTTAAAAATGTTCATTTTCAGCAAGTGAGAGATTCGAGAAAAACAAGCTCCCCAAAATGGCAGGTGAGTTTGTCACACTTGTATTTCTGTACTTTGATCTATATTTGTGCTTATAATTAAATGCTCCCATTGGCCACCATTCATTAATACGTTCAGTGCAATCACTGAAATGAAAGCATGTGAGTGGGCTTCTGTAAGAATTTTAGGGCTCTCTTTTGAGAAGGCAATAACGGACTCCACTTCTGCACCACTGCCAAACTGTCACATAATCACGGTCTCTTGCTTGGTGTGAAATGCACAAACCGGCTTGTATGTCTTGCTTGTGGTTACCAACAAAACTATGCGTCAGGGGTTGAGAAGTAATCTTGGCTGAAAATAGCAGATCATCTTTAAGCACCTATTAACTAATGGATTTTAACTTTAGAACTGTAATTCATTAGAAACATAAAAACAGTCGAACACTCTGGTGTCCAGTTGCTTAAAATAAATAAAAGCTGCTGGTTTCCATGAAGCGGAGGGTGTGAGTATTTTATTGTGGTTTGTTGACACAAGATAATGTCTGATGTAACTTAAGTTAATACATCTGCTGTGTCGTTTTTAAAATAAATACTTTGTACACTACACTGCCTCAGGGATATTTTGCACACGACACTCACCTCTTCCTAACTTTCTCCCAACCCCCCCTCCCCCCTCCCCCCTCCCCCATCCTCTTTCCTCTGTCAGAACGGGTTAACAACTTCCCCCCACTGCCTCGATTCATACCCATAAAGCCTTGCTTCTACCAGAACGTGGATGAGGAGATCCCGCCCCAACACTGCCAGCTCATCCGCCGTGTCTACAACCTCTGGATCTGTAAGAGACAGAACACCATATACCTATCCCCCAACCCCCTATAACCCCAATACACCCCCAACCCCCCATAACCCCTATACACCCCCAACCCCCTATAACCTCTATTATATTATATCTCAGTTACTTGCATGATTTGAAAGGTTTAGCAGATGTGTATGAATTTTTTTTTTTTTTTACAATAACAGTTATAATAATAATAATATTTTTTTAATTAAGAAAAAAAGCTAAACTTATAACTGGCTTTAAATTCTTCTCAGAGTTGGCCACACATCGAATGGGCAGTGAGCTCTAAGCAGCGTGCGTGCTTTCGTCTGTCTGTGTAGGTCTGTTGTGTTTTGACTCTCTCTCTCTCTGTCTGTCTGTCTCTGGCAGTGTACTCTGCTACGCTGTGTGTGAACGTGGTTGCCTGTATAGCTTGGTGGGCAGGTGGAGGTGGCGGGACCAATTTCGGCCTCTCTCTACTCTGGCTCATACTCTTCAGCCCTTGTAGTTACACCTGCTGGTTCAGACCGCTGTACAAGGCTTTTCGGTAAGTGGTTCTCGAAACACACACATGCATACACGCAAGTGCGCACAAAGACACACACACACAGTAATAAAACATGAGTGGATAACCAGGCTCTCTCTCTCCCTCCCTCTCTCCCTCCCTCTCTCTCTCCCTCTCTCTCTCCCTCTCTCTCTCCCTCCCTCTCTCCCTCTCTCTCTTCCTCCCTCTCTCCCTCTCTCTCTTCCTCCCTCTCTTCCTCCCTCTCTTCCTCTCTTCCTCCCTCCCTCTCTCCCTCTCTCTTCCTCCCTCTCTTCCTCCCTCTCTTCCTCCCTCTCTCCCTCCCTCTCTTCCTCCCTCTCTCCCTCCCTCTCTCCCTCCCTCTCTCCCTCTCTCCCTCTCTCCCTCTCTCCCTCTCTCCCTCTCTCCCTCCCTTTCTCCCTCTCTCTCTTCCCAGGGCGGACAGTTCTTTCAACTTCATGACCTTCTTCTTCGTGTTTTTCCTGCAGTGTGTGCTGGCGATCATCCAGGCTGTGGGCATCTCTGGCTGGGGTGCGTGGTGAGTGCACCCTAGAAATGTAACACACTGCCAGAGCGACACACAGAAACGCACAATGAGCTTTTAAACACACTGCCAGAGCGACACACAGAAACGCACAATGAGCTTTTAAACACACTGCCAGAGCGACACACAGAAACGCACAATGAGCTTTTAAACACACTGCCAGAGCGACACACAGAAACGCACAATGAGCTTTTAAACACACTGCCAGAGCGACACACAGAAACGCACAATGAGCTTTTAAACACACTGCCAGAGCGACACACAGAAACGCACAATGAGCTTTTAAACACACTGCCAGAGCGACACACAGAAACGCACAATGAGCTTTTAAACACACTGCCAGAGCGACACACAGAAACGCACAATGAGCTTTTAAACGCACTGCCAGAGCGACACACAGAAACGCACAATGAGCTTTTAAACGCACTGCCAGAGCGACACACAGAAACGCACAATGAGCTTTTAAACGCACTGCCAGAGCGACACACAGAAACGCACAATGAGCTTTTAAACGCACTGCCAGAGCGACACACAGAAACGCACAATGAGCTTTTAAACGCACTGCCAGAGCGACACACAGAAACGCACAATGAGCTTTTAAACGCACTGCCAGAGCGACACACAGAAACGCACAATGAGCTTTTAAACGCACTGCCAGAGCGACACACAGAAACGCACAATGAGCTTTTAAACACACTGCCAGAGCGACACACAGAAACGCACAATGAGCTTTTAAACACACTGCTAGAGCGACACACAGAAACACACAATGAGCTTTTAAACACACTGCCAGAGCGACACAGAAACGCACAATGAGCTTTTAAACACACTGCCAGAGCGACACACAGAAACGCACAATGAGCTTTTAAACACACTGCCAGAGCGACACACAGAAACGCACAATGAGCTTTTAAACACACTGCCAGAGCGACACACAGAAACGCACAATGAGCTTTTAAACACACTGCCAGAGCGACACAGAAACGCACAATGAGCTTTTAAACACACTGCCAGAGCGACACACAGAAACGCACAATGAGCTTTTAAACACACTGCCAGAGCGACACACAGAAACGCACAATGAGCTTTTAAACGCACTGCCAGAGCGACACACAGAAACGCACAATGAGCTTTTAAACGCACTGCCAGAGCGACACACAGAAACGCACAATGAGCTTTTAAACACACTGCCAGAGTGACACACAGAAACGCACAATGAGCTTTTAAACGCACTGCCAGAGCGAAACACAGAAACGCACAATGAGCTTTTAAACACACTGCCAGAGCGACACACAGAAACGCACAATGAGCTTTTAAACACACTGCCAGAGCGACACACAGAAACGCACAATGAGCTTTTAAACACACTGCCAGAGCGACGCACAGAAACGCACAATGAGCTTTTAAACGCACTGCCAGAGCGACGCACAGAAACGCACAATGAGCTTTTAAACACACTGCCAGAGTGACACACAGAAACGCACAATGAGCTTTTAAACACACTGCCAGAGTGACACACAGAAACGCACAATGAGCTTTTAAACGCACTGCCAGAGCGAAACACAGAAACGCACAATGAGCTTTTAAACACACTGCCAGAGCGACACACAGAAACGCACAATGAGCTTTTAAACACACTGCCAGAGCGACACACAGAAACGCACAATGAGCTTTTAAACACACTGCCAGAGCGACGCACAGAAACGCACAATGAGCTTTTAAACGCACTGCCAGAGCGACGCACAGAAACGCACAATGAGCTTTTAAACACACTGCCAGAGTGACACACAGAAACGCACAATGAGCTTTTAAACACACTGCCAGAGTGACACACAGAAACGCACAATGAGCTTTTAAACACACTGCCAGAGCGACACACAGAAACACACAATGAGCTTTTAAACACACTGCCAGAGCGACACACAGAAACGCACAATGAGCTTTTAAACACACTGCCAGAGTGACACACAGAAACGCACAATGAGCTTTTAAACACACTGCCAGAGCGACACACAGAAACACACAATGAGCTTTTAAACACACTGCCAGAGCGACACACAGAAACGCACAATGAGCTTTTAAACACACTGCCAGAGTGACACACAGAAACGCACAATGAGCTTTTAAACACACTGCCAGAGCGACACACAGAAACACACAATGAGCTTTTAAACACACTGCCAGAGCGACACACAGAAACGCACAATGAGCTTTTTCCCCCTCATGTGAAGCTCCTCTCCTCCCTCTGAAATGAGTCCTTCTCCTTCTTGTTCATTCCTGCTAACTGACCTGAATGACTTGTTCCTGCTCCCCGGCTCCCCCCAGTGGCTGGATTGCGGCGGTGGGGTTCTTCAGTGTAAACGTGGGCTCGGCCGTGGTCATGCTGTTCTCAGCTCTGCTCTTCTCTCTGGTGGTAGTGCTGATGGTGCTGGTCCTCATCCGAGTGAGTCATTTATACCAGCTGTACCGTGCATATGCACATACACACATACACATGCATAGCATATGCGCACAAATACACATGCATATTTACATACACATTCATGCATGCATACACACCAGAGTGTGAAATTAACACCAGCCACCAGCCAAATGCTGGTAAAATTTTGATTGTGGCTGGTATATTTTCTACTCTAGCAGCCATTTGGACAGGTGTTATATTGTAAAAGGTAATGTGGCTGGTAAAATGCTGAAAATGGCTGGCGTTTTTTTTCGAATCCACTCTGGCCAGTGGGTGAAAAAGTTAATTTAATTCCCTGATACCCACATACACATGCATATGCACGCACACACACACACACACACACACACATATGCACAGATGCGCACACACACACCCCTGGGGTGGTGTTGACTTCCTGCTCCCTCCAGATTCACCGTCTCTACCGTGGAGGCGGGGGCAGTTTCCAGCAAGCCCAGGAGGAGTGGAGTAGCGGAGCTTGGAAGAGCGCCCCCGTCAGGGACGCCGGCTTCAACGCCATCTCCGTAAGCGGGCCCAGCCTGCCCCAGTACCCAGCCGCCGTGCCCAATTACCCGGAAAGCGGGCCCTGGTGATGCGCTCACTGGACACTAGAGGGAGCCGTGGAGCTCTCCTGCTGTCTCAAACCTGGTCCACGTTTCCTACAACACTGACGGGGGGAAATGATCAGTACTCATACGAGTCGCCGCCCTATTCTCAAACAGATTTCAAACACCTGCATTAGCCATGCTAGCTCTACTATGTTAACACCTTCAAGTCTTTTTTTTATTTTAAATTTTTATTTTTTAAAGTAAATATTTATATATACATATGCTATTTGTAGGATGAAAAAGGATTAATTCCAGTCATCACCATTCCATATTTTGTTCAGAGAAAACATTAAGGGCCTTTCCAAAATAACTTCTTTTTTTTTTTTGCCTGTCATGGATATTGGAGGAATATGAGTCAAAGCGTTTAATATCTCATACATTATTTTTTCATCAAATTCGTTAGCTGTTCAATCAGTTGGGAAGTGGGATTGTACTGAAGACTACAAGAGCTGGTTCAGTACTCTGGAGTAAAAAACACTTTCTGTATTAACTTCAATCAGTTCACATAAATCAGTTAAGTAGGGTTAGACAGTTGAGAAACTCGAGCATTGTAAAATATGAACATTGAAGCTGGGTGCACAGTAGACTTGTAGTACACACAGTGGGGAGTATTGAGTTTTGATGGTTAGAGTGGGTATGTCTTTATTAGACGACTGGGGTTAAACAAAGGAGTGCATTGGGACTCCTGATCACACTTGATGCTTCTTAGCTAAGCTAACGTCTTTCTAAAATTATTATTACTATTTTTTTAACACATTTCTCAGTTTATATCTGTAAGATTTGTCAGGGCACTCAAGTGCAGGTGAGCTTTAAACGAGAATTAATTTGAGACAATCAGTCGACAGAGTGACATTCTGTCCCATACCAAATGTTTAAATTGAAATGTTTCACTTAGTAACACAGACCTTAACGGAGCTGGAGATTGGGAAGAGAGGGACCCCTTAACCCCTGATCTTGGGGATGCACTAATCCTCTGTTAGCGATGTGTGGCAATCGTGAACCAGCCACAACCCCCCTCTTCTGCAAGCCATCAATGGAGGAATAGGTGACTGATTTAGGGGGAAGGAATCGCTGCAACAGGTGTCCAGCACAAAGCTGCACTCATTTCAGTCTGGACGTCCCACAAAGAAAATGACAGCCCACATGCCTTATTCACATTTAAAATGGCTGCCTGAACGTAATTAATATGGTTATGAGACCGCAATGAATGAAAACACACAATTCCACCCACAATCAGCCAATCACAACGGTGTATTACCGTGCTGTAACATCCTAATTGGAGAATACATACAGGTGTGACCAATAAGGTAGTCAAGACATTTATTTATTTATTTTTTTGTTCAGGGGGGTTTAACTAGAACTATTGAACACATTAATTGCATCCCACACACACAAAAGCAAGCGTATATGATTTCCATATTGTCTTTCTACCAGACGGTCACATACAGTATACTTTGGTCCAAATAGTACCAACCATTTGAGATGCTAACATGTCATTGTGCCATTCGTTCCACTGTTCTGAGCATCAATTTGAGACTTCTATTCCTCCAGTATTCAAAATGAAGTTTTCAAAATGAAAAGCCAAACCACCAGAAATGAACTACTTTTTATTGAAATTACTATAGAGTCTGGACCCATTCTCATTGCCTTCCCCCAACCCCCGTTCCTGGAGATCTACCTCCTGTCGATTTTCACTCCAACCCTAACAAGGCACACCTCATTCAATCTCATTGACCTGCTAATTAGTAGAATCAAGTGTGCCAAATTAGGGTTTGAATGAAAACCTACAGGATGAGGTCCGCTCTGTTTGGGAGGGGTCCACTATTCAGAGCTTTCTTTACGGACGTGATGTCATAATGAGAATTAGTGAGGTCATAGTGAGACTTGACCTATGAGCAGAATAGTTGGAGCAGCTGTAGGATGGAGAGATTCTGTACTGAGTGATTATTCTGCATTCTGGCTTCACTCAGAGTCCATTTTCTTTCCCCAAAAAGCCATTTCTTATACTAACTGGGCTGGGTTGTGAGCTTAGAGGCAGCTCTGTTCCAGGTCCTGCACTTTGTGTGCCGTTTACATGACGATTCTGAAACTGAACCAGCTTGTAACTGGAGAACTAGGCTCTGTCTGTGCCTGTAAATATTGCATTAACATGCTTTTGTAAACTTAACGTGTTAAAGAGTGATAAGAAGAAAAAATGATTTTTGGACAAATAGCTGCCACTCACCTAGATAAAAGTTTTTGGAGTGTACAGTTTTACCCCTCCACCCCCCACAGTAGCGAAAGAACGCAGTGTGTGCCTGTATTCACAACACCTCACAAGAGTCTCTGTGTGTGTGTGTTTGTGTGTAAGCGTGTGTTTTCTTAATAGCATTGTTATTTTATTGAACGTTTGTTTCATGGCACCGCTGCCTCACGTTTGAAGACCCCAGTAGGACACCAGCCTTCGTGCTTTTGGTGGTGATCCTCGCATGCAGAGTAAATCACGCTCAGTTCACACCTGTTTCCGCTTTGTTTTAAACAGCTCTGTTTTCTGCACACTTTCACTGGGGAGAAGCACCTCTTTATCACTACAGCACACAGACATGCTGCCAGACTATGTATTGTATTGACTTTAAAAAAGGTACCTAGGGTTTTTTTTTATTGAAAATTTATCAGGACTTTACCTTTACAATTATAATACAACAGTACACAGTTAATTGGACCCCTAAAGTAAATTTGACATCTTCTTGGAAAAAGTCAAGCGTTTGAATATGGCCCATGGGGAAAGTATTGAACTGGACATACTTTGTGTACACCAAGCTAAAGGGCCTGAAAGGCTTGGTATGGCCAAACAAGCACATTCCCTTGGTTTGTATTCTCTCACGGAACTGCCCTAGGTGCCTTTTTAACAACGCTACGCAAGTTTGCTCTCTGACTGAATTAGAATGCCGCAGCTTTCCATCTTCCTGTAGTGGTACTTGATTAGGACGCATTGGCGATATTGTCCTTGTTTCTGTTCTGTTTTTTGGTTCTTTGTTTCTTGTGTTTTCTATGTGTGGTTTCTTTAGTGCACCTCTCTGTCTTCATTGTCAGTGTTCCACAATAACCCATCTCCCGTAGCTGGAGCACTGTGTTTACAATCAGACAGGCTGGACTGCCTGTCAGCCATTTATTGCTTACTAAATATGTGACTTGAGTTTTACTTTTCTATGTTTTTTGTTTACCTTGATTTATTTGAAGTGCCACTCCCTCATGTGTACCAAGGCGGTGGGAGATTAGACACTACACAGTTCATGTCTAAGGTGTGCTCTTGTTAAAATTTTTAATACCATTGAATATAACTTACATTTCATATGCATCTTTTTAGACATTTTTAATGGAAACGCTTAAGAATAATATAAATACGTTGTGTTGTTATGAATTTGTGCCTGCCTGAATCCCTGGCTTGTTTTGAAATTCCATCTCGATAAATATTATTTATCTCAATAAACATTCCCGTTATGAAGAATGGGTGTCTGTGTATGAAGAAAGATTTGCAGCAAAATGTACACCACATACATCTTGGACAGTATGTTGAGGGTTGCATTGCAATTCTACTCTACTGCACGAGCACAAGGGTATAGTATTGTAAAACGCATTCCTTTAGTGCAAGATTTAAGATAGTCTTCCTGTAAAAACTGATTCTATTTTCTAAAATGTAGTTCTGAATTACATAAGTACATTAAATGAGCTAAAATTGAATTTAGCAACAAATGCAAATATATAATAATGAGGTTGTGCTTTTGTATTGAGATCCATTCACAAGTAAAGAAAGGATAGGACAGAGAAGTTCACTAGTTTAAACTCTCACCCACAGTGCCACACCCCAAACTGGTACTACTTTAGTGGTAGAAAATATATATATTTTGTCTGGATGAGCGGACAACACCAGGGGGCGTCATTACACTGGTTTTGGCCAGCGCACTACGTCACTTGGCTTGGTCTCGTTGATGCAAGCCCCAGTTTGTGTCTTTGTGGTGGGATTGCCCTCCTGCATGCCTGTGCAAAAATAACGTGCAGTTGAGTGAACGGACGAACAGTCAAATCAGCCCCCCATCGACGATTAGATGTGATGCTTCATTGATTTATAGGTGATTGATTCACTGTTAATGCATAATTGCTTCACGGCATGTTTACCTGTTAGGCACTCTCAAGTCAAATGAAGACATCATATTTACGCGACGGAGTTCAGAAAGGACCCAAAAGGTGGACAGTTCGACAATGGATCCAAAGAAACATCGCAGATCCAGATCTAATTCACGGTCTAAGTACAGGGACCGGTCCAAAACCACTCGGAGTGCTAGTCATTCCCCCGAAGGAAAGAGAGGCAGAAGTCGTTCGAGGGAAAAGATAATTTGCAAAAGGGCCTCAAGACGATCGCCTTCCGAGAGCAGCGGCTCTCAGAGCAGTTCGGGTTCTAGGACGGAGTATCGGTCCAGAGGCAGGAACCGTACTTCTGTTGAGCGCCAGCAGTACCATTCGAAAAGTGACTCCGATGGTGCCGAGAGAAACGTCCCGAAAGAGGGGGGACAGCAGTTGAACGACCGAGGGCCCTCTAAATATCGGACCAGGTACTCACCTAGTTTAGCTTAAGTGTACCCATCGTAACGTTAACGTTACATGCATTTCACTTAACGTTACTGTTAGCAGGCTGTTATGAGTATCACCCGTTTGCTAGCTAACACTTAGCTTGCTATTTGTTTTACCTTAAGTAATGTTGGCATATAAATATGGCTACACATGGTGAAAAAGCCTAGAGCCAGAATCGTCAGTTAGCCAATTATTACTAGATGGCGATGTGCGCATTGTTTAACCATCACGAATTTAACTGACTCCTAAATTGGTTCGTAGCCTACCGGTTTTTTGTAAGGTGCACGTGAAACATTTTTGGCGTGGCATGTGTTACTATAACAAGGGTTTTTCGTTTCCTCAGCTCCGAATCAGAGGATGGACAGGGAAAGAAAAAGAAGGAAAAAAAGAAGTGGCGAAGAGATGGGGGGAGGGAGGATAGCAGGAGCCTGTCCGGCTCGGCCTCTGAATCCAGCCCGGAGAGAGGGAAGGGGAGGGTGGGCGACGGAGAGAGCAGCGACATAGAGACGAAGAGGAAGGGCAGCTCAAACCGGGGGAGCAGAAGCAGAACCCCCAGCAGGGAGAGACGCAGGAGAGAGGAGAGCTCTCGGGATAGGGTTCGGCGGAGGAGTGCGGAGAGGACCGGGGGCAAGAGAAGCCGGGACCGAGAAGACGGGAGGCGGCGGACGAGCCGAGACAGGGAGCGTCGAAGACACGGGAGCAGGGAACGGGACCGCGACAGAGAGAGGATCAGGAGGCGCTCTAGCTCGCGCTCCTCGGTGTCGTCACAGTCCTCCGATTCAGATGGCGGCAGCGACGGGGGCTCCCAGGACGGGGACGGCAAGCCTTCGGCCAAAGATGAGCAGAAGAACAGGAAGGAGATGATGAAGGCCCTGGAGACGCCGGAGGAGAAGAGAGCCAGGCGACTGGCCAAGAAGGAGGCCAAGGAGAGGAAAAAGAGAGAGAAGATGGGATGGAGCGAGGAGTACATGGGCTACACCAACGCCGATAATCCCTTTGGAGACAACAACCTGCTGGGCACCTTCAAGTGGCAGAAAGTAAGAGAGATGGGAGAGAAAATTGGTTGCACATTGATCTAATTTCACTGAGTTTACCCACAGCGATATTTTATCATGTCCTGTTTAATGTACTTGAGCACAATACAAAGGTTTTAGTACTCTGTCCCTCAAGAACTTTACTGAGTGTGCACTCTTGGAAGTGAAATAACTTTTAAACAAAAATATGAATTGCCTTAAGTGATGATTGATTGTTTGGTTGAAGGATAAGCTATTAAGCAGTGATGGCTGTTGGTTGATGATGACAGCCTGTGTTTATTAGAGCGCAATGTAAGCATTTCAAAACTGTACCCCTTCAACACTTTAGTTCTCTCAAATGGTGAAAGCCAAAATAAATACTCAATGCCTAAAATACCGAATGGCGAAAAAAGACGAACGGAGATTGATTGAAATGATGAGGGACCACTGTGTCTTGGCGGTTGATTGACAGCCTGCGGTTGATTGACAGCCTGCGTGTGACGCTCGTTTGACAGGCTCTGGAGAAGAAGGGAATCGGGCACCTGGGAGAGAAGGATCTGAAGGATAGGAACAAACGCATCCAGGAGGAGAACCGCAGGGAGCTGCAGAAGGTAATGCAGCCGGGCCCAGAACAGAGCGTTCCAATGACATTCAGTCTGTAATAAACCTAAAGCAGCCCAAAGACAGAGAGCTCTGGAATAGACAGAGAGCTCTGGAATAGACAGAGAGCTCTGGAATAGACAGAGAGCTCTGGAATAGACAGAGAGCTCTGGAATAGACAGAGAGCTCTGGAATAGACAGAGAGCTCTGGAATAGACAGAGAGCTCTGGAATAGACAGAGAGCTCTGGAATAGACAGAGAGCTCTGGAATAGACAGAGAGCTCTGGAATAGACAGAGAGCTCTGGAATAGACCGAGAGCTCTGGAATAGACCGAGAGCTCTGGAATAGACCGAGAGCTCTGGAATAGACCGAGAGCTCTGGAATAGACCGAGAGCTCTGGAATAGACTGAGGAGACAACACTCAAGTATTCTGGAATCCCATCAGATACACGAGTAGGCTGGTTATTCATAGTCTCCGTAAGCTTGGGGAAGTGCTTTTTTATTACAAGCTGCTTATATTTTACTGTGAGTTTTATACTTATATTTATATTGTGGTTTTTGTACTTGTATTTGGTGGGAAGAGCAGTAGTAAGAATTCATGAAATAAACTTTTTTACCCACTGGCCAGAGTGTCTTGTGGATTCTGTGGATCACCTGCCACATTACCTCATAATCTTACCAGCCACAATCAAAATATTACCTGCATTTGGCTGGTGGCGGGTGTTGATCTCTCACCTGATTCCAGTGTACTTGTACTTGCTACACATGGCAAGTAGAACTTGTACTTGCTGACTCTCGTCCCTGATGCCGAGCTGGCTTGAGGTTCTGCGGGAGCCCGGGTCGGGTCGGGTCGGGTCGGGTCCTGGTGCGTTTAACGCTGCGTTTGGCGTCTCATAGGTGAAGCAGCTCCGTCTGGAGCGGGAGAGGGAGAAGGCCATGAGAGAGCAGGAGCTGGAGATGCTACAGAGGGAGAAGGAGGCGGAACATTTCAAAACCTGGGCGGAGCAAGAGGACAACTTTCACCTGCATCAGGCCAAACTGCGGTGAGCGCTGGCCTCACCCACTCCAAACACACAACCACACACACACACACAATCCTGTCACTCCACACTGCAGTGAGCGCTGGCCTCACCCACCCCAAACACACAACCACACACACAACCACATAAACACACAATCATGTCACTCCACACTGCAGTGAGCGCTGGCCTCACCCACCCCAAACACACAACCACACACACAACCACAGAAACACACAATCCTGTCACTCCACACTGCAGTGAGCGCTGGCCTCACCCACCCCAAACACACAACCACAGAAACACACAACCACAGACACACACAATCATGTCACTCCACACTGCAGTGAGCGCTGGCCTCACCCACCCCAAACACACAACCACAGAAACACACAACCACAGAAACACACAATCCTGTCACTCCACACTAAAGTTAAACAAGTCAATGCTGATGTGTAGAGTCCCTTTTACCTTTTTACAGACACACCCACAGACCCATGCGAGCTCAGGATAATTTTTTTGTTTGTTTGTTTTTAACTTTGGTTCAAGTTGTTCCCAAATGCTCTCCGGACTGTGCTGAGGGTTTCACGTGGCCTTTGGCTGTGCCTGCAGGTCAAAGATCCGCATCAGGGACGGGCGTGCCAAACCCATCGACCTGCTGGCCAAGTACATCAGTGCAGAGGACGACGACCTCGCCGTGGAAATGCACGAGCCGTACACCTTTCTGAATGGCCTCACAGTCACAGACATGGACGACCTGCTAGAGGACATCAAGGTGTGTGTGTGTGTGTGTGTGTGTGTGCGTCTCTGTGTGTTTGTGCTCGGTGGGTTTAGTAAAGCGTGCGAGCGTGGTGGGTTTAGTAAAGCGTGCGAGCGTCTCTGTGTGTTTGTGCTCGGTGGGTTTAGTAAAGCGTGCGAGCGTGGTGGGTTTAGTAAAGCGTGCGAGCGTCTCTGTGTGTTTGTGCTCGGTGGGTTCAGTAAAGCGTATGAGCGTGGTGGGTTCAGTAAAGCGTGCGAGCGTGGTGGGTTTAGTAACGCGTGCGAGCGTGGTGGGTTTAGTAAAGCGTGCGAGCGTGGTGGGTTTAGTAACGCGTGCGAGCGTGGTGGGTTTAGTAAAGTTTGCGAGCGTGGTGGGTTTAGTAACGCGTGCGAGCGTGGTGGGTTTAGTAAAGCGTGCGAGCGTGGTGGGTTTAGTAACGCGTGCGAGCGTGGTGGGTTTAGTAAAGTGTGCGAGCGTGGTGGGTTTAGTAAAGCTTGCGAGCGTGGTGGGTTTAGTAAAGCGTGCGAGCGTGGTGGGTTTAGTAAAGCGTGCGAGCGTGGTGGGTTTAGTAACGCGTGCGAGCGTGGTGGGTTTAGTAAAGCGTGCGAGCGTGGTGGGTTTAGTAACGCGTGCGAGCGTGGTGGGTTTAGTAAAGCGTGCGAGCGTGGTGGGTTTAGTAAAGCGTGCGAGCGTGGTGGGTTTAGTAAAGCGTGCGAGCGTGGCGGGTTTAGTAAAGCGTGCGAGCGCGGCGGGTTTAGTAAAGCGTGCGAGCGTGGCGGGTTTAGTAAAGCGTGCGAGCGTGGCGGGTTTAGTAAAGCGTGCGAACGCGGCGGGCTTAGTAAAGCGTGCGAGCGCGGCGGGTTTAGTAAAGCGTGCGAGCGCGGCGGGTTTAGTAAAGCGTGCGAGCGTGGCGGGTTTAGTAAAGCGTGCGAGCGTGGCGGGTTTAGTAAAGCGTGCGAGCGTGGCGGGTTTAGTAAAGCGTGCGAGCGTGGTGGGTTTAGTAAAGCCTGAGCTTCCGCTGTCTGTGTCTCCAGGTGTACATGGAGCTGGAGCAGGGCAAAAACGTGGACTTCTGGAGGGACATGACCACCATCACCGAAGACGAGATCAGCAAGCTTCGCAAGCTGGAGGCTTCTGGGAAAGGGCCAGGTAGGGCGGCGGCATGATGCTACGGCAGCGGGGTGTTGCTAGGGCAACAGAATATTGTTAGGTTGGCCATGCCCTGTGATGCTGTTGTTGAAACGGCCCTTTAAAAAAAAAAAAAAAATTTCATAATTCTTCCTCTGTGAAATGTCGCCAAAAATTTCATTAAATATGGGGGGGACATTTGGAATAAAGAAAATGGTTGAAAATATCTACAAAAACAGCTGTAAAATCCTAAAAAGCTGAAAAAAGAAATTCCTTTTGTGGCTTTTACCAAAACTTAGTCACTTGGATCTGGCTTATGAACCTTGGTGTTGAAAGTACTTGAGGGAAAGCCTTTGACTCGCTCGCTCTTATAGGAGACCGGCGCGAGGGCATCAACACCTCAGTGACCATCGACGTGCAGACAGTGTTCAAGGGGAAGACGTACAGCCAGCTGCAGGCTCTGCACCTGAACATCGAGAGCAAGATCCGCGCCGGCGGCTCCAACCTGGACATCGGCTACTGGGAAAGCCTGCTGCAGCAGGTCCGCGTCTACATGGCTCGAGCGCGGTCAGTACTTCTGCCAGTGAATCCCTGTTACGCTGCCCGCATTCTCTCTCCTTCACTGAAAGAGAGTTCAAAATCCCAGCTCAAGCAGCTCGAGACGAGGTGCTACCAAAAAATATATAACGGGAAAAAGCCGCAACACTCGCTTTTAGGAAAAATAGAATACTTTTTTTTATTGGTTAATAAATTACCATTTTTATGGAGGTATTTATAACTTTAAAAAATGTTTAAATGCTCTTGTGGGGCCATGAGAATTCATCCCCCCAAAAACTTAAAGTTGCAATAAAAACGTACAATCATATGAAAAGAATTGGGCCCTGAATACAGGTGGACACAGAGGCTTCTTTTGAAGTAAAGTAGCTGACCTAGCCCTACTTCTACACCCTGTGTCTTTTCTCGGTCACCTGTAAACGCCCTTCTCCGGAGTCACACCTGAGTACCTCCCAAGGCCAGGTGAAATGGAGGAGGTGCAGACAGCTCCCGGGGACTCGGGTTTTAACGGTTGTGGCGTTTCCTCCTCGTACCACAGGCTGAGGGAGAGACACCAGGACGTCCTGCGTCAGAAGCTGTACAAGCTGAAACAGGAGCAAGGGGTGGAGAGCGAGCCCCTCTTCCCCATCATTAAGGAGGAGCCGGACGCCGAGGAGCTCATGTGAGTGACCCCCCAAACCCCACCTCCTCTCTGCTCTGTTTTAACTCAATTCAGTTACATTCTATAGCACCTCTTACAGAGACGCTGTTACAAAGACCTTTCACAGGAAAGCGGGCACTAATGTGGTTTATTAAGCCCTGTTGTAGCATAGTGGAGGTGACGTTGACCTGGTGTGCTTGGATACGTTTAGTTATTATTAATTATCTTCACCTTAATCACAGGTAGTGCAGTCAAGCAAATTAGAGCCCAAACTATAAAATGCAAACACAGTTTTCAGTTGTTGGCCAATACAGTGTTTTTGACTCGTAAGGTGATCAGTGAGATAGGTACGGACTGCATTGATTGGCTGCATATAAAGGACTGTGTTTCCATGGAGAAGTCTTGGAGACTGTTCCCCTGCTGAGGTTAGAGACTGACCCCCACCCCCCCGTTCTCTGTAGTACCGCTGTGGAGGGACCGAACAAAGAGGAAGCGGGACCCTCTTCTTCCTCAACTCCTGGGGCCGCCCGGGGGAAGGAGGGGGAAGGAGGAGGAGAGGGAGAGGAGGGTAACGCAGGAGAGAAGGGGGAGGGAGAGGTGGAGGCGGTGCTGACGGAGGAGGACCTGATCCAGCAGAGCCAGGCGGAGTACGACTCGGGCCGGTACAGCCCACGCATGCTACTCCCCTCAGAGCTGCCCCTGGACACCCACACCATCGAACCTGAGGAGGACCTGCAGAGACTGCACCTGGCCCGCAGGCAGATGCAGGTTACAGGTGAGTCACTAATGCACACCCGGCCCGCAGACACAGGTTACAGGTGAGTCACTAATGCACATCTGCACAGGTATGGTGCACAGCACACCTGGGACAGACGCAGGTTACAGGTGAGTCACTAATGCACATCTGCACAGGTATGGTGCACAGCACACCTGGCCCGCAGAAAGACACACGTTACAGGTGAGTCAGTAATGCACACCTGCACAGGTACGATATGCAGCACACCTGGGCCCACAGACACAGGTAACAGGTGAGCCAGTAATGCATGCAGGGACAAACATGTCCAAAATACTCATTTGGAAACAACTTCCTTGGAATTTTAAACAGAACATTACTAACCAATGCATACAATAAAATAATTTTGTTCTGAATATTAGTGAAAACTGACATTTCTAATGGAGTTGACACTAGTTTACAGGATCTGTAATGGTGTTTAAAAGGGTATATTTAGCCCAGGTCCAGCACGCACACACAGGCATAGTGTCTCACTCTGGCTGGGTGGGGTAGATGTAGCCGTGTGGGGCACAGGGTGTTGGGTCCAATGGATGACTCAGCCAAGGTCAGTCAACCAACAGTGAACGGATTTAATTACAGTGGTGCAGTTGTGATATTTACACTGGTGCAGTGATATTTATTGCTAACACCGACAAGGACATGTACACATACACTTAGCCTACTATACTGGACATGAAACTGAGAGTAAAGCGAACACGTGTGTGAAGTAAGTGAGTTTAAGCACTGGAAATGTGCACACGCGTGTTCCGTGGCTGACCTTACCTGTGACCCCCACCCGTTTCCCAGGCGATGCCAGTGAGAGCGCGGAGGACGCGTTTGTGCGTCGGGCCCGGGAGGGGATGAGCGGAGACGAGGCCCAGTTCAGCGTGGAGCTGCCGCTGACGGGCAAGATGTACCTGTGGGCCGACAAGTACCGGCCACGCAAACCGCGCTTCTTCAACCGCGTGCACACTGGCTTCGAGTGGAACAAGTACAACCAGACCCACTACGACTTCGACAACCCGCCGCCCAAGATCGTCCAGGGCTACAAGTTCAACATCTTCTACCCAGACCTGATCGACAAGCGCTCCACGCCCCAGTACTTCCTGGAGCCCAGCCCGGACAACAAGGACTTCGGGGTCCTGCGCTTCCACGCCGGGCCCCCGTACGAGGACATCGCATTCAAGATCGTCAACCGCGAGTGGGAGTACTCCCACCGCCACGGCTTCCGCTGCCAGTTCGCAAACGGCATCTTTCAGCTGTGGTTCCACTTCAAGAGATACCGCTACAGACGGTGAGCTGGTGAAGAATGAGGAAGTGGGAGGCGGGGTCAGTGGATCTTAGGCCCCTCCCATTCCAGCTTTGACAGTTGGGGGCTGCTGGGGAATTCCAAGCCCCTCCCTCAGCATATTTTGGTAAGGGTGCTGGCATATTCTAGGCCACTCCCACAAATTTAACTGAAGGAAAAAGTGGATTTTAGGCCCCTCCCACCACTCTACAGCTTTGACAAGAGGTAGCTGATGGCCTCCAAGCCCCTCCCACTAGTTATATGGATCTGGTGCTCAAATGTGATTGGGCCTGTACTTTTTGGCTCTTGTAGGGTACCATCAGGACAGCCTCTATTTTGAATATACTTCGGAGTAAAGCTGATTTTTTTTTTTTTAAACAATTTTGTTTCTGTAAAATCTTGAATTTCTGTGTTAATTTCTCTCACTTTTTTTAACGGTGCATTTATAGATGTTAAATAAAATATTTTCTTTCTGAGTAAAACCGCTTTCCCTGTGTGGAGTATTGGAACATTGTTTTAATGCAGAATTATCTTGCCTTTTTAAAAAATGTACATCCTGGCAGCATTCTTTAAGTACAGTATATGAAAAGGAACTTCGATTTACCAGTTGTGTGTCTCCGAGCACTGGACACTGCAAATTCAACTCCACAACAATGGGTCAAGGGTCAACCAGCCTGCAGCTCACTTGGAACGATAACATGCTAAACCAACAGTAAGAGCAACAGTGGGACGTGGACACAGCACAGAATAATACTTTTATTCATACAAAACAAAGCAGTCGTATCCAAACAGTACAAAAAAGCGAACATAACGGTAACAATTTAAAAGCCCTCATACAGTATGTGACTTGAATATCTACAAAAAATTATACAATTGGAATTATTTTTGTTTGTTGCTTGTACAGCACCACCTTACATGTAATAAACGGGGTTCTTGCGCAACAAAAAAAGATCACTGAAATGCACATGGACACCTGGCTGGGGAGGAGTTTGGAACCTGGTTGTTAGGGGGAGGAGTTTTGAATCTGGCAGTTAGGGGAGGTAAATTTGTGCTGGAAATGACAAGTTTGTGCTCAACCCATGAGGGGGGGAAAAAAAACACATTTCCAGAACCTGAAGTGAGCTCTGAACTTCTGGAAACAAGCTCGCTTTTTAGACATATTTTCTACATTTCTGATTATGATCTGGTCTATTATTGAGTTAAACACTGACTGGAAACTGCTTGTTAACATACTCAAACAGACCAATAAACAATTCATTTTAAAACAAATTACAATGCTCTGAGGATTACGCTGACATTTAGAGATTCAAAAAAATACTTTTAATCCTATTAAAGACGAAGCAAACAAACACTTATGCTACGACTGACAACACTGCTCATGGCCAAATACGCACTGGTTAGATTTTTCTACACACCGCTTACTATGGTTGTAAAAACAAAAAAAGATGACTGTTGTTTCACCCCACCTCACCATACCACCTGCAGTATAAACATCTCCGATGAGTTCTGGAACATTCTTCTGTTCATTTTATTTTTTAAACTAAGGCACTTGAGCCTCAGCAGGAGAACCATGACTGAGGTACTCACTGCAGTACTATCCTCATAACAACATTCGATAGACTTGAGGCGCGTTAAGTCAGTGTATCTGCAGTTTATACTGCCTGCCTGGTCTTGCCCACAGACTGAGTAACACACGCTAGTCCTACTGGGGAATACGTACGTGCTGAGCTGGAGCCCAGAGAGCCAGGGAGTGGGGGGTGGGAATGACAGAACAGCCCAAACACAAGGGCTGTAAATGATTTACTGCCCTTAGCAGGAATTGCGCTTTTAAAGAAGAAGCCGTTCTCTTTCCCTGGGATACTGCGAGAGGCCTCCCCTGAGCTCTTCACAATGACATCCTGACAGCAGAGCCATACAAGGCAGGAGTGGGGACATGCAGCTGCCCTCTCTATAATTAGGATTTTTTCCACAGGACTTTCATTAAGAATCACAAATTCCTAGCACAATGCCCCCCCTTACCCCCTCCCCCCTCCCCCCTCCCCAAATGTCTAAAAATAAAAAGAGTGAAGAAAAAAAGTCCCTAATAGAAACTTCAACGAACAAACTTGGCTCAATTCATATATGCATAGAGTTGCTCAGATGGTTAGAAAAGAAACAAATTGAAATCACTTTAATACAAAAAAAAACATTGCGATTATAAAATTAAAAAAAATTAAAAATACAATTAATTGTTTCAGTAGACTTGGCACAGAATCCGGTACAGGAAATTCTTTCACTTATATATTATTATATATTCTGTGCACAACATCCTTTCCAGAGAGTTCCCATGGCATCTGTGCACCTATCCCAACCACCCCTCCCCCACACACACACACACAATAGTACTGTACCAGGACTCCTGGCTGTATGTAGGGCACCCTTTACCGTACACACACACACACACACACACACACACACACCTCACGACAGGCGCCATAGTCACAACCGTTCGGTCATCTCGGTAATCTATGAGCAGAGGAGACATCCATTGGTGACATCCTTTGGTTTTTCTTGTTCCAGCTAGCAGTGCGTTCTGAGGACGAGCGTTTGGGCCGGTCCATGGCTGAGACTCCATTTTGACAGTTTAAAAACAGACTCCTTGGAGAAAATGTTGGCTCTTGATGCCAAGGACTCGGGAGGCTCCGAATTACACTGCCATCTCCGCAACGCCCACAGCGTCTTTAAAAAAAAATGCCATTACATCAGCTGCCTTTTACCTGGAAGTAGTCCTGCCCCTACTTTACCTGGAAGTAGTCCCACCTCAGACAGGTGCGCGACCGAAAGAGCCAAAACATTTTAAAATACTGTTTCACGTCACAGATTTGAGGGATGGGTTACCATGGAAGCAACGGATTACAGGTGGGTGGAGTCTAATGTGGTCAAATTCCAATCCTGCTACACAGACCGTCTCCCTCTGTAGCAAAAAAAAACAAAAAAACAACAACAATCTGGTGCCTGTTATCAGAAAGTAGTCTATCCCATTCCCATGTCTGAGCCCACGCGTGTACAGCGCTACTTCCCGTGTCCCCCGCACGCTCAGATCTCTGACTCGTCGTCGATGTACATGAAGGTGTCCATGGTAACCTTGGGCGAGAGCGTGCCCTCCCCGTTGCTGGAGACGTCGGCGTTGAGCCGGTTGTTGTTGGAGCTGTAGTTCACCACAGGCATCAAGGGCTTGTCCTCGGGGGAGTTCCCCACTTGATTGGCGGAAGCGGGGTCCTGTTGGTCACTCGGAGTCAGACTGGGCCCCGGATCCTGCTCCGAGGCCCCTGACCGACAGGGGTTCAGAAGGGGAATGTGACCCCGGTACACGTTCCACGACAACAGGCCAACCAGGAGCAGGGTGAGCAGAGCCACCGAAATCTGCAGGAGTGCCAGCGAGCTCCCCTGGGTCAACGCCTTGGCGTGGGGCGTCGTCTCCCTGCCGGGGGCCACCTGATACTTCGCCTCTGCTGTGGTGTACAGCCGACCCTTCACCCCTTCGTCTGATTGGCAGGTGTAGGTGCCGGCGTCGTTGGGCGTGGCGTTGAGGACCGTCAGCCCCTCTCTGTAGTAGTGGTACCTGGCGGAGTTGGGTAGGGGCTGGCCGTCCCGGTTCCAGCTCACCTGCGCCAGGTTGGATTGGGGTCGGCACGGCAGGTTAAAGGTACTCCCCGTGATCAGCGTGATGTTCTCAAGCTTCACTGTGGAATAAACATGAGAATGAACTAAAAGAATATGCATTCGTGAACTCATAAAGAATGATTAATTAGTCATGTCGCCGACCGTCGAGAGCAGGGATCTCAAACTCTAATCCCGGAGGGCCGCTGTGTCTCCTGGTTTTTCATATGTTCCTGCAATTAAGTGCTTAATTTAAGTCATTGATTGGCTACAGTGTCCGCGCACCTTGTTTCCGAGACCTAAAATGGCTGCTGATTGAAAGGCAATCACAGGACTGGAGTCCACAGTGTCTGCAGGCTTTCGAGGTTTTCTGTTCGTTTTTTTTATAACCTATGACTATGCATTTAAAGGGATATTTCACCTTCATGTGACATAAGTCATTTTGCGGAGCCGACCCGATTGTATTTGCATAGCGTGAATATTAGCGACATCAGCCGTCCCGGGTGACCGTTAACGGCCTTGCCGTTAGTCCTGCTGTCAGGGTCCCCGTTCATTCTCATTCATTTTTGGAACCTCACCAAAATGAATCGTTTTAAAGCACAAACTAACTATGGCAGATATACAGTGGTGTTCAAATAAATAGCAGTGTGTTAAAAAAAGTGAATAAAGTGCAATTATTATTTTTTTTAAATAGCTTTTAGTTCCATATTTCAAATGTAGTAGAAACATTACACATTACATTCTAAATCAAAGCATTAACAAATTATCAAGTCTGCGTTATTTTTTTACAAGAAGCAAAGAAAAAGAATATTAATCTGTTCAAAAAAAATAGCAGTGTCGACATTTTTCTCTTCAAACTTAAACACTTACTGTATAAACCGAATACATTTTTCAAGATTTAACTTCTCTTTAAATTACTGAACTAATATTTAGTTGCATAACCATTGGTATTTCAGCCCAGGATGGACAAACTACATTCCACAGTTCCTGTGAATTTTTGAGTTTTGCTTCAGAAACTGCATTTTTAATGTCACCCCACTAGTTTTCAATGGAGTTGAGGTCGGGGGATTGAGCTGGCCACTCCATTTCCTCAATCCTTTTTGTCTGGAACCAAGATGTTGCTCGTTTACTCATGTGTTTGGGGTCATTGTCTTGTTGAAACACAGGGGCATTTCCTCTTCAGCATACGGCAACATAACCTCTTCAAGTATTTTGATGTATTCAAACTGATCCATGATCCCTGGTATACGATAAATAGGCCCAACACCGTAGTGTCCCCATACCATGATTTTTTCACCACCATGCTTCACGGTCTTCCACAGTGTACTGTGGCTTGAATTCAGTACCCTGGGGTCGTCTGACGTACTGTAAATAACAATTTTACTCTCATCAGTCCACAGAATGTTACGCCATTTCTCTTTGGGCCAATCGATGTTCCTTGGCAAATTTTAACCGATCTTGCACAAGCCGTTTCTTCAACAATGGTGCTTTACGGGGACTTCTTGCTGATATCGTAGCTTCGATCAAACGTCTTCTGACTAACAGCACTTACAGGTCATTTTATATCATCTTTGATCTTTCTGGAGGTGATGATTGGCTGAATCTTTGCCATTCTGACTATTCTTCGATCTGTTTTAACAGTAGTTGCTCATGTTCGTCCGCATTTTCGGGTTTTTGTTGCTATTTTAAGCATTTGAGATATTTTTAGCTGAGCATCCTATAATTTGCTGCACTTCTTTATACGTTTTCCCCTCCAATCAACTTTTTAATCAAATTACGTCGTTCCTCCGAACAATGTTTGGAACGGCCCATTTTACTTAGCAATTCAGAAGGAAATATATTTTATAACAATGTGTGAAACATTTGCTTCCCTTCATCCTTAATAAAGGACAATTAATGACACCCGTTTTTTCACAGAATGAATGAATTCTCTAATTAAACTCCACACTGCTATTATTTTGAACACGCCCCTTTCAATGAATGAGTCCATTACTCAGAACAAGCAGCGTGCATGTCATGACAGTTGGGTCTGTTGTTTTTCTGTTACATTACTACATCTACAAGTAAATTATTTGCCATGCAGAAATATCACTACTACTAATAACAGTGGTCCATCAGGTTACTGATCTTGTACTGCTATTTTTTTGTACACAACTGTACATTGATAAAAGAGAACACAAAGTTGAAAAGTATGTGTTTGTTTTGAGCTTATAAGATGTTGTCACGTTTAAATTAGCTATAATAGTGGAACTATTTTCGGATATGCTACTGCGTAGAAATGCAACAAGCCGTAGTTTGATTTTTTGTTTTATAATGACGTAAACCTACAACTAACGGTAGCCTCCTACAGTTGGTGAATTGACGTTAACTTTGTCGTGCGCAAGGATTCATCACAGAGTTAAAAAAACAAAGCTTTTTGTTGGATCTTATTTTTCTTTTAAAAGGGAATAAAACGTTGAAAATGCATTAAATATCAAAACAAACACCTTTTCTCCCTTGTGTTCTCTTTTATCGGTGTATTATCCGCCATTGTTAGTCTGTACTTTAAAACGATACATTTTGGTGAGGTCCCGAAAATGAATGGGGACCCTGACAACTGGGACTACCGGGGATGCTGTTAACAGTCAGCAGGGACTGCTCATGTTGCTAGCATTCACGCTATGCAAATACAATGGGGTAGGCTCCGCAAAATTACTTATGTCACACAGAGGTGAAATATCCCTTTTACCCTTTTAAGTGTAGAATTTGGAATGTTTGTTTTTCAAAATTCTAAGACAGTGTTCTAGCACTCCAATACCATTGTTACATCAGCATTAGAATGTTCAGCGAAGAACATTCTAATCACATAAATGCACAGAGAACCAAGACACTGCAGCCTAGCAGGAGTTTGAGATCCCTCGTCTCAAATGTGTCTGGGATCGTTACAAGCATGATCTTGGAACACAAGAACATACAAGCACATGTGTCTGTATCAGGGACGCTTGTGCACACTGGATAAACGTGGACATACAACCCACTAATAAATATAAACAACTTTTAGATGGCTGTGGTCCCTCTTCTACCGGCTACCCTCTCTGCTTTCTGTGATCTAAAAATAATCATCTGAAAATATGAAAAGACGGCTGGACTGTCTGCCCTCGTTTAAAAGAGAAGAAAATATGTAAAAAACATTCTTCTCCATCATATTTTTGAGCATTAGAACCCCTCTGATATTCATCATGCATTACATAAACAAATGATCATTTCTGTTGTGCTGACAGAGTATAATGTACCTGAGTTTGGATCAGAAACTGGACAGCGAGACGGATCACCCTCTTTCAAACTCTGGATCAGGTCACTGAAAAGCAGTGGGGAAGACAGTAAATCTCTACACTGCCAGGACACTTTCTAATGCCTAATTTACACTTTTTAACCAACATTATGCATGCACAGGAAAACCTCAGGTCAGAATACAGTATGCATGCACAGGAAAACCTCAGGTCAGAATACAGTATGCATGCACAGGCAAACCTCAGGTCAGAATACAGTATGCATGCACAGGAAAACCTCAGGTCAGAATACAGTATGCATGCACAGGCAAACCTCAGGTCAGAATACAGTATGCAGTGACTGAAAGTATTATCAATTATCCTTTGGACAAACCAAGCACCAGACAGAAAAATATAATTTAAAAAATATCATTCAAAAATACATGTGAAATACTTTAGCTCTTCAGATGTAGGTAAAAAGTACTGTTCTTTGAAAGCACTCTGAAAATTGAATGCAATTTTCAACACAAACTGTTAACCAATTAATCACTATGATCATATTAGTCTATCAGACGACTAAGTGTCTAAAGGTTTAAAATGTTAAAAATAATAATAATTAAATAAAAGTATATACGTTTTGCGACCAACCAAAAGAAAAGCGTTTTCCCCTGGATTTATGCGAGTAACCCCTGGAGACATTTCTAAAGCATCAGAGGCCAGCCAATGAGGTGCAGGTATGGGAGGATTGTGTTTTTTTAAATGAAAAAAAAAAAAAAAAAAAAAAAAAAAAAAAAAACGAAAAAAAAAAACCGAAAAAAAAAAACGAAAAAAAGAAAAAAAATGATTGTCAATAATTATTACCATTATTTTTTATGATATGACTGTGTACTCACTAAATAAAAAAAAAAATAGCAAAAATTCAAAAAAAAAAAAAATTAAAAAATAAAAAAAATAAAATATTTATTATTTTAGCAACATTATAAAGCAAATGCAAAAAAAAAATAAAAAAAAAAATTAAAATGTTTAAACTGATGTTTACATGTGTAAATAATAATGTACTAATGATATAATAACTAAACTGCCTATGCTGAAAAAAAAAAAAAAATCTCTTCTAAAAAAAAAAAAAGTGCATTTAAGTCACCAAGTGTGAGAGAAAAAGAAAACTCTTGCCCCCCCACCCCCTCTTCACACATTGCATTTTTTTTTTTTGCAAATTCCCCGTGTTCTTTCTCCTTTGAAAATAACTCCACACCGCCCACACGCCGCGATGCGACATGCTTATCGTGCTCAACCGTGTGCTTGCTTTTTTTTTTTTTTACAATATGTTTTAAAAAAAAAAAAAAAAAAAAAAAAAAAAAAAAAAAAAAAAAAAAAATCTGTGTTTCGTTGTTTGTTGTTTCGGTGATTTTTTTCGGCCGAAAAAAAAAAAAAATGCTTTTTTTGGCCATTTTTCGGCCGAAAATTTTCGGTGGCCGAATTTTCGGTGCATCCCTAGTTTTTTTGGCAGCGTACCTGCTCTGGGGCGAGTCCAGGCCGGACAGGTCAGCGCAGCGAGAGGCGGGGCTGTCCCAGACGCAGTACGGGTCCCGGGACAGGACACAGTCCAGACAGGAGGCGTGGCGGCCACACTCACTGACTGGCATCTGCACCACACCCGAATCTGAGCCAGCATACAGCAGACCCTGCGTGCGCACACACACCATGTGAAATATACTTCTGCACCATGCCAAACACGCACGCACGCACACGCACACGCACACGCACACACAGGTACGCAAAAAGACAGAAAAACACAAGAAATACAACCACCTCTCATATCACAATATCGTCTGCACAATTCAAGGAGAACCACATTCCCTCTGACTCGGTTAAATAGACTCAAACAGACAGACACAAAAAGGCACTCCTAACAGACGGTTGCTTTGAGAGATTAGAATGGCTGAGTGATAGCACTGCAGCAATCATCCACACAAAGACGCAGCTTGTTTCGATTACTGAAAGGGAACAGTGATGCACAAAGCAGGAGCTGAATAAAACAGGCCGGACACATCTGGCACGTTATCACAGGAACAAAGAGCGAGAACATAAGTGGGCTTTTAGCCAACTCACTAACTGTAGAAAAAAACCTCGCTGTAATAAATGTATTCTTTAAAAAAAAATAAAAACCCTTCAATAACATACCCTGTAAAAATCTCTAGGCGGGTACGAAGAATAAAAATCCTCAATAAAGTATCAATCCCGCATCAAACACACCCCACTCTCTTACGTAATACGGCAGGAAGGATTGCCTGAAAAAAACCTTTTATGCCAAAAGACCTGTGTGTGGAAAGTTCTAGAGCAGGGATGGATAACTCCAGGCCTCACTGGCCGGTGGGTACGCAGGTTTCTTCTGCCACCAGCTACCCTGACTCAATCAGCTAATTAGTGACATACACCAACATCGATTTACTCGTACATTAGACCACGATAGAACGCAGCAACACATGCATAGAGGCACAAGAACATTCGTCAGCTGTTGTTAATATTGTGGAATGTAGCTAAAATATCAGATTATGTAAATGATTGCGCCAATTCAATAATTAGTAACTGGTGGCAGCAAAAACCTGCATACCCACCGGCCAGTGAGGCCTGGAGTTGAACCTGCATACCCCACCGGCCAGTGAGGCCTGGAGTTGAACCTGCATACCCACCGACCAGTGAGGCCTGGAGTTGAACCTGCATACCCACCGGCCAGTGAGGCCTGGAGTTGAACCTGCATACCCACCGGCCAGTGAGGCCTGGAGTTGAACCTGCATACCCACCGGCCAGTGAGGCCTGGAGTTGAACCTGCATACCCACCGGCCAGTGAGGCCTGGAGTTGAACCTGCATACCCACCGGCCAGTGAGGCCTGGAGTTGAACCTGCATACCCACCGGCCAGTGAGGCCTGGAGTTGCCCATCCCTGTTCTAGAGTAGAGATTTAAAAATATTTTGTTCTGGGCCGTTGTGACCACAGCTGCTCCCCTGAAGCTATGTACCCTATGTCAATAAAAAACATTATTTTTGGATCTCATAGGTTCGCACTTGTGTGTTTTAAATCCACTGTGCCACAGATCAGTGAATCAGCACTAGCAAACGTTTGCACACATTGTTTTGGGCATTCATGGGTGGCCACGCCTTGATAAAAAACAAAGTATCCCACGTAAAAGATAAGCTAATTTTATTTGCACATAGCACATGGCTCAGTGCTTGATTGACCACTCACAATAACGTTATTCAGCTCATTTTCAAACAGGCACTCTGGACAGCCCCTTGGGTCCTGTCACGGCCTGTGGAGTTCCCTACCTTGCTGGAAGACAGACGCAGGATCTTAATTGGCTCTGGAGCCTTGAACAGCTGCATCGCCTCGATGACTACCATCTCCCCATCGTAGTTCACAGCTTTATGCAGATATCCGTTCTCTGTGGGGGAAACGGTTCTCACGGTTACAGTGCGCCCCAATACTGTTCACTCCTCACCTCCTCCACTCGTCTCCTATTACAGTGCGCCCCAATACTGTTCACTCCTCAACTCCTCCACTCGTCTCCTACCTGGAAGTATGCAAAACTGCCTGTACGTTTCAAGTACAGTATACAGTCTCCCTGACATTGCGGACTGCGTCGAGACATTACTTAATATGTAACCATTAATATGTAATTAATATATAATTAATATGTAATCAGCAACATTAGATAAGGACACAAAGATTGGTTTCCGGGGCACGGAGGGAAGGAGGTGGTGGTAGAGGAAAGGAGGATGCATTTCTTGAGCATTGGGACGCACCCCCGATCTCTCCCTACCTCTTCCTCCTCCCCACCTCCTCTTCCTCCCACGATTATTCCTCTCCTCCCCCCCTCTTTCGACTCCCCGTACATCAGAGATCCACAACCCTGTTCCTGGAGATCTAGCGTCCTGTAGGTTTTCACTCCAACCCTAACAAGGCACACCTCATTCAACAGCTAGAGATCTCATTGAGCTGCTAATTAGTAGAATCAGGTTTGCCAAATTAGGGTAGAAATAAAATGTCAGGGTTGGGGACCACTGCCTTACATGGTTTTAAATATTTCTTCATGTAGGGAAACTGGTAAAAAAAAAAAGATTTTGGTTGTGCCCAAGTCTAAGAAACTGAAATTGCAACTGCAAGGTCATGGGGCTGGAAACCCTGAAGGTGCTCTTCTGTACCTTTGGCCCAGGTAATGAACCTGAGTATCTCAGGTAGCCCAGGCAAGGAACCCGAGTATCTCAGGTAGCCCAATTAATGAACATGAGTATCTCAGGTAGCCCAGGCAAAGAACCCGAGTATCTCAGGTAACCCAATTAATGAACATGAGTATCTCAGGTAGCCCAGGCAAGGAACCCGAGTATCTCAGGTAGCCCAATTAATGAACATGAGTATCTCAGGTAGCCCAGGCAAAGAACCCGAGTATCTCAGGTAGCCCAATTAATGAACATGAGTATCTCAGGTAGCCCAGGCAAGGAACCCGAGTATCTCAGGTAGCCCAATTAATGAACATGAGTATCTCAGGTAGCCCAGGCAAGAAACCCGAGTATCTCAGGTAGCCCAAGCAAAGAACCCGAGTATCTTTAATGTCACTTAAGAGAGGAAAAAACATAAGGCAACTAACCTGTCCCGATGAACATGACACTGTGCTCCGCCCCGTCTAGCGCCTTCACCCGGTGCACGACGATGCGGGTGAACGTGGTCCCCTTCTCCACAAGCTGTGCCCTCCCACCAATGGGCCTGACCACTTGGTCCATCAGTGGGTGGTCTTGGACGAACCGCAGGGTCCGGTCCGGCAGTTTCAACGTGGTGTTCACGTTTTGCTCCCTCGCTTCGTTGTTGATGCACTGCAGCACAAACCAAACGACAACCCAATGACACTTCAGCATGAGTGTGAGGGGCAGGCATGGGTACCCCTTAAGCGTAAACTCGAGCAGGCCTGGGTACCCCTTAAGCGGGAACTCGAGCAGGCCTGGGTACCCCTTAAGCGGGAACTCGAGCAGGCATGGGTACCCCTTAAGCGTGAACTCAAGCAGGCCTGGGTACCCCTTAAGCGGGAACTCGAGCAGGCCTGGGTACCCCTTAAGCGTAAACTCGAGCAGGCCTGGGTACCCCTTAAGCGTAAACTCGAGCAGGCCTGGGTACTCCTTAAGCGGGAACTCGAGCAGGCACGGGTACTCCTTAACCAGGACTTCAACTGAAAAGTCATTTCCAATGCGTCATATAATACTTTAGCCCACAAAAAAATTTGCAGAGCCCCACCCACAAAACACTAATATAATTTGGGTATAACTTCTCCCCTTTCTCCCATTTTAGGTTATGAATTCAGAGAACAGCTGCCGGACAGATGGAAATTAAACAAGGCTCCAATTTATACTATTCTGATTAATTACATTACAGGCATTTAGCAGACGCTCTTATCCAGAGCGACTTAAACAACTTTTTTAGCATTACTTTACATATTATCCATTTAAACAGCTGGATATATACTGAAACGATTCAGGTTAAGTACCTTACTCAAGGGTACAACGGCAGTGTCCTACCTGGGAATCAAACCTCCAACCTTTCGGTTACAAGGCCAGTTCCTTAACCATTATACCACACTAATAATATTGAGGGAGAAAAAGGAGAAAAGGACGGGGTTTGTCACCAGTACAAAGTATTGACCGTAAAAAGATTAGGGGAGGAGATAGATGAAATATTTCTTTTTTTGTTAAAAAAACGGTCAGTACCGTAACAAAGAAAGTATTGAAACTAATTGAAGACTGAAACTGAGCTCTGTGGAAAGTGATCCGTTTTTCAGAAGTCAGTTGCCTTTTAAGGCCTGTTTGGCATTTCAAGCTGAAGCACAGATACGTACTCCCTCTTCTTTATTTACAACCACCCTTTTCTCAGAATATTTGTTCTAAGAAGGAAGGAAGTAGACTAACCACAACAAGTTCACAACCGTAGCAATGATCTGAGACAGACAGAGGGTTGGGACAACTAGTGTCAATTAGTTTGCTAATTAACTGATTGTCGATTTAATATTGATTTGAGATTGACAAGACTGTACTGTCCCTCGTGAGAACGATTCGTTGTGTTGTTGGAACAGGCGTGGTGGCACACTAGGTCAGCACCACACCTGTCACTAATAACAGAACACAAACTGTTGCGATGCGACTTTTGGACACACAGGAACTGAGAATAACCACAGGTTGTTTCCATGACGATAGGCCATTCCCTCTTCATTTATGCCTCGTGGTCTGCATTCGGGGCCAATTTTACACATGCCCTTCCCTTGCTCCCTTCCCTCGAGTGAGCTGTCTTGTGATGTCATTTCCTACGTGCAGCAAGCAAATTTAACAGGTGCTCTGCAAGGGAAGATTGGCGAGAAAAACAAAAACGGAACTGAACCGCCCTCGCAACACATAGGAAGTGCGACACCATAGAGTTGAAACACGGCCGCCCACTTTTTCCCCGTGTGGAGCATTGCATTGTGGGATTCCCTTCTTGCTGGAAGCTTGCATTTTATACCCTTGGCGGAAGGGAGGATAAACGAGGGAATAGAATTACTCCCTCCCCTTTCTTAAATTGGAACCGAATCCCACTTGGTGTGGCTGCCATATTTCATCCTGGCATTTTGGGGATTCCCCCCTTGAAGCAAGGGAAGGGAACGACAGGAAGAAAGCATAAAATTCAGATCCGAATGCAGCCCAGTTCTGTGACCTCACAATACTGTCTGCGGGGTAACCATAACGACGACTCACTGCTCCGGGCCTGGGCTTAGGCAGGTCCTTGCTGTACATGACCCACTTGACGAAAGACGCCTCCACGGTGACCGGCATCTTGAACTTCCCGTGAGAGAAGACTTCCCCGACGTCGGACACTTTGTAAGCGCACACTGCTGAATGGTTCACATAGTCCCTACCACACACACACACACACAAAAACACTGATTAAACATCTGATTACAGCTCGTTCCACACTCTACAGCAGGGGCGTCCAATCTTATCTGTAAAGGGCCAATGTGGGAGCAGCAGCATTATTATTATTATTAATCATCATCATCATCATCATCAGTAGTATTATGAGTATGAGTAGTAGCAGTAGTGGTTGTAGTAGTAGCAGTAGCGGTTGTAGTCGCAGTAGCGGCTGTAGTAGTAGCAGTAGTGGTTGTAGTAGCAGTAGTGGTTGTAGTAGTAGCGGTTGTTGTTGTAGTAGTAGTAGTAGTAGTAGCAGCAGTAGCAGTATTATCAGCAGCAGTAGTACTAATAGCAATGTTAGTAGCAGTGTTTAATGACACAGATGCATTAAGAAAAGGCTGTTTTCACAGAGGGACGCACTGCTGCGGTGTGAAGACTGCGTAGAAGATGCCGTCCCTCCAGTTGTCCTGCTTCAGCAGGAACACGTCTTGGACCAAATGGGGTAGCCTGGAGTCCAGAACGGGACAGTCGAGCTGGGCCTTCAGAAACGAGGTCCACTTCTTCTGCAAAGTCCGCTGGCCGCCAAGATCGCCCTGCCATTTTAAAATGTGAGCGCACTTTACGACTGCAACAGATCATTCAGCTGATCTAGCCTAACAGCTAAAGCAGTGGTATTAAACCCTGCCCATGGAAACCATGGAAACAGAATACAGTGGTATTAAACCCTGCCCATGGAAACCGTGGAAACAGAAAGCAGTGTAGTTTACAGTGGTCCAAGTAGTAAATGACCCTGGTCCTGCAGAGCCACAGGGTATGCCATTTTTTTTCCCCACTTTAAAAATAAGCAACTAATTCAGTCCGGGTGACCAACCAGGTGAAGTGAGTAAAGTGTAGAACAAGCTGCTTTAATTGATCAATTTACAATGTTGCCAGATGCCTGAATTAATTCCCCCTAAAAAAATCCTTTTAAAATCCCCCATCTGACTCCCATACATTTTTACTGTACAACTTCCCCTATGAATTTTGTTAAATCCCCTGAATTTAGGGGTAAATCACCCAGTCTGGCAACTCTGTCAATTAAGTTTTGACAACAACAAAATCCAGCACGTCCTGCAGCTCTCCAGCGGTAAGTGTGAATACCGCTACTCTACACACCTACACACCCTACAGCACTGTGCCTAACACAGCTACTCTACACACCCTACACACCCTACAGCACTGTGCCTAACACCGCTACTCTACACACCTACACACCCTACAGCACTGTGCCTAACACAGCTACTCTACACACCCTACACACCCTACAGCACTGTGCCTAACACAGCTACTCTACACACCTACACACCCTACAGCACTGTGCCTAACACAGCTACTCTACACACCTACACACCCTACAGCACTGTGCCTAACACAGCTACTCTACACACCTACACACCCTACAGCACTGTGCCTAACACAGCTACTCTACACACCTACACACCCTACAGCACTGTGCCTAACACAGCTACTCTACACACCTACACACCCTACAGCACTGTGCCTAACACAGCTACTCTACACACCTACACACCCTACAGCACTGTGCCTAACACAGCTACTCTACACACCTACACACCCTACAGCACTGTGCCTAACACAGCTACTCTACACACCTACACACCCTACAGCACTGTGCCTAACACAGCTACTCTACACACCTACACACCCTACAGCACTGTGCCTAACACAGCTACTCTACACACCTACACACCCTACAGCACTGTGCCTAACACAGCTACTCTACACACCTACACACCCTACAGCACTGTGCCTAACACAGCTACTCTACACACCTACACACCCTACAGCACTGTGCCTAACACAGCTACTCTACACACCTACACACCCTACAGCACTGTGCCTAACACAGCTACTCTACACACCTACACACCCTACAGCACTGTGCCTAACACAGCTACTCTACACACCTACACACCCTACAGCACTGTGCCTAACACAGCTACTCTACACACCTACACACCCTACAGCACTGTGCCTAACACAGCTACTCTACACACCTACACACCCTACAGCACTGTGCCTAACACAGCTACTCTACACACCTACACACCCTACAGCACTGTGCCTAACACAGCTACTCTACACACCCTACACACCCTACAGCACTGTGCCTAACACAGCTACTCTACACACCTACACACCCTACAGCACTGTGCCTAACACAGCTACTCTACACACCTACACACCCTACAGCACTGTGCCTAACACAGCTACTCTACACACCTACACACCCTACAGCACTGTGCCTAACACAGCTACTCTACACACCTACACACCCTACAGCACTGTGCCTAACACAGCTACTCTACACACCTACACACCCTACAGCACTGTGCCTAACACAGCTACTCTACACACCCTACAGCACTGTGCCTAACACAGCTACTCTACACACCTACACACCCTACAGCACTGTGCCTAACACAGCTACTCTACACACCTACACACCCTACAGCACTGTGCCTAACACAGCTACTCTACACACCTACACACCCTACAGCACTGTGCCTAACACAGCTACTCTACACACCTACACACCCTACAGCACTGTGCCTAACACAGCTACTCTACACACCTACACACCCTACAGCACTGTGCCTAACACAGCTACTCTACACACCTACACACCCTACAGCACTGTGCCTAACACAGCTACTCTACACACCTACACACCCTACAGCACTGTGCCTAACACAGCTACTCTACACACCTACACACCCTACAGCACTGTGCCTAACACAGCTACTCTACACACCTACACACCCTACAGCACTGTGCCTAACACAGCTACTCTACACACCTACACACCCTACAGCACTGTGCCTAACACAGCTACTCTACACACCTACACACCCTACAGCACTGTGCCTAACACAGCTACTCTACACACCTACACACCCTACAGCACTGTGCCTAACACAGCTACTCTACACACCTACACACCCTACAGCACTGTGCCTAACACAGCTACTCTACACACCCTACACACCCTACAGCACTGTGCCTAACACAGCTACTCTACACACCCTACACACCCTACAGCACTGTGCCTAACACAGCTACTCTACACACCCTACACACCCTACAGCACTGTGCCTAACACAGCTACTCTACACACCTACACACCCTACAGCACTGTGCCTAACACAGCTACTCTACACACCTACACACCCTACAGCACTGTGCCTAACACAGCTACTCTACACACCTACACACCCTACAGCACTGTGCCTAACACAGCTACTCTACACACCCTACACACCCTACAGCACTGTGCCTAACACAGCTACTCTACACACCTACACACCCTACAGCACTGTGCCTAACACAGCTACTCTACACACCTACACACCCTACAGCACTGTGCCTAACACAGCTACTCTACACACCTACACACCCTACAGCACTGTGCCTAACACAGCTACTCTACACACCCTACACACCCTACAGCACTGTGCCTAACACAGCTACTCTACACACCTACACACCCTACAGCACTGTGCCTAACACAGCTACTCTACACACCCTACACACCCTACAGCACTGTGCCTAACACAGCTACTCTACACACCTACACACCCTACAGCAGGGGTGGCCAATTCCAGGCCTCGCGGGCCGGTGTGTATGCAGGTTTTTGCTGCCGCCAGTTAACAATTATTTAATTAGCCCAATCGTTTACACGATCTGATATTTTAATCTACATATCCGCGATATGAAAAGCAGCTGATGAATGTTCTTGTGCCGGTATGCGTCAATGCGTGTATTGTAGCATTTTATCGTTCTGTAATTTACAAGTGAATCGGTGATTGTGTGTATGACTAATTAGCTGATTGAACCGTGGTAACTGGTGGCAGTAAAAACCTGCATACACACCGGCCCGCGAGGCCTGGAATTGGCCACCCCTGCCCTACAGCACTGTGCCTAACACCGCTGACCCCCCCCCCCCCCGGGATTTCCATTCAACCCTCACGTTAAAAGGGCTTAAAAAACAGGCAGGAACCGGTTAGGACCCCACCTTGCAGACACGCGCCACGCGAGACACCATCAGCTTGCTGTAGAAGTCGTACTCCACGGCGCTCTCGCTGAAGAACAGATACACCTTATCTTCATCCCCGTCCGGGCTGTCCTTGCCCTCCTCCACGTGGTGCATGGAGACGAAACTAGGCTCTGACATCACAACAACACCCCCAAAAGAACACCCCGCCCCCCCAAAATATTAAATCGCACACTTCGAGAAAAACACTTCATTTTCTAAAGAACACCCCCCGATTTAAAAATCTATTTTTATCCCCTTTCTTCCTTTTCCCTCCCAATTTGGAAAGCGTAAATTGCGTTTATCAGCCGGTACCATCACGACAACAAATTAGACACTGCCCTGGGAGGTCAAATGGAACAAGGTCAGGATTTGACCTTACAGGTTGTGCCAACATATGCTTAATATCTGCATAGGGGAGAGTGAGAGAGAGGGATGAGAGAGGAATGAGAGAGGAATGAGAGACACCATTGTTTTAACTTGGATACCTAAATTGAAAAAAAAGCAGCCTAGTTAAACATTAAAACATAGTCATTCCAAAAATGTATGTGAGAAATGATTTACTGGAGTGAGAGAGGGAAAGAGAGGGAAAGAGAGAGGGAAAGAGGGAGCGCATGCGAGTGAGAGGCGAAACGGATAACAAAAGACAATAACCACCCCAGTAACAAACTGTACGTACTCCTACCGTCACGAAAGCGATACCGCAGTATCAAGACCCACACAAATAGATTCAGAGACAGCTTCCACAGTCAGGCCATCAGGCTGCTGAACAAGCTGCTGATCCCTGCCCCACCTCAATAACTAATAATTTCGATAACTTGTTCTTTGCACTCCAAATTGCACTGTATTGTATATTATATAACAATGCATATTTTATTACATTGATTTATATATATATATATTGCTCCTTTCAATTTATTATTTATTTTTATTTTATATATATATATATATTTTTTTTAAAATATACTTATTGTTTTGTACATTGTATATTTTAATTTATAGCTTTTTAACTTCGATTTTTACCATTTTTACCGGTATTCTTTTATAACTGCTGTCCATTGTCGGGCGTTTGCACACAAAGTTTTTCACTCTCTGCTTATACCTGTGTAAACTGTAAAGTGACAATAAAGAACTTGAACTTGAGCAGAAAAGAAAGAATGAGAGAGAGGTAGACCGAACTCGAACACGAGTCTAACCGTTGAGCCAGGTGATCTTGAACTCGCTGCGCACCGTGTCGGGAAAGCTTCGCATCACCACAGGCTCAGAACCCAGGAAGTTGTTGGAGGTAGCAGAGTACAGGCTTCCCTCTAACAGACAGACAGAAAACAGACACTCAATATCTAAATGGCCCCTCCAGCTGCTTCCAGGCCTGAGTTTAAATGACATGAAAGTACAACATTTCTCAAACTGACACACAGATACACAAATGCACGCACGCACGCACGCACGCACGCACGCACAGAGTCGTGTTGTGGTGAAGGACTGAAACTCCACGGATCCCGTAACGAACACGGAACTGCCGTCAATCATTTAGTGACTCAATGCAGTCGGAAAGCAAATCAGTCTTGCATCAACTCAAATCAGTGAGTCACACAGGAAGGCCACGCCCATCAAGAGCTTCACAAAGTCTCAGAATCAAACCCAACACTGCTGTTCGCATGTTCACAAGAACAATACCACCTTAGCAAAATAGGCCACAACATTCTTCAATTCAACCCCCCCCCCCCGGAGATGGCTGATTTAACCCTTTAAGGTGTAGATCACATCCTTAACTGAACATTCTAATGCCGAAGTAACAATAACTGCTGTTCTAGAACACCGACTTAGAATTTTGAAAAAACATTCCAAAATGACCTATTCTTCAATATTCCACCCTGCTCAGTATATCAAACACATTGCACTGATCCCCCAAGGGTACAGGAAGCCTCTTTAGAAGATACCCGAGACGGCTGAGAGTCAAGTGAATAATGACTTAAGTGTGGATTCCCATGGAAGCAACTGGATCTTGTCTTTTGGATTTTATAGTTTGAAGGGTGTGGCCCTATATGAGCCCATTTTGGAGTTTTTCCCTCATCCCACACATTTTTTAAAGCACGTTTGTATTGTGTTATCTTTTTCTTACTTTATGCAAACAAAATCGATGTAAAAATAAATCAATAAAAGACAAACTTACCGACCATGACGGAAGAGTACCTCTGGAAGGGGTCAAACGGACACTGGCCCTTCCCGTCTTCCGTCTTCCCCATCGTTAGCTGCCCATCTATATACTTCTGTTTGAAAGGTCAAAGGTCACAGGTCAAGAGCATGAAGGGTTAACATGTTTGAATCTATATTGTTTTTCTTATTATTCTTATTACAAGTTATGTAAAATTATGTATTCTGCTCTTTTCAACTTTGCCTGTTATTTCCCATCTGATAAGGGTTGGCTGGGCCATCATGTGAGCTGTCAATATATCACTGACCGGGGCCTATCCTCAACTCCTACAGGCCTTGAGCGAAAAAGGGAGTGTGCAGCTGAAAGTTTATAATGACCTGGTTGACCTTAATGCTGGCACGAACACACGATTGTATAGCCCCTCTTAAGGGAATGCTGTAAATTATGTTTTTTTTAGTACGGTGTTGACTGTCAGCCGGCGTGCTCCCGCTGCAGAAATAAAGGACCCTGGTGCGAGCGTTTTCCTGACTGGATCGCCGCTCGATCCCAGGGGACTACATACAGTGCCCTCCACTATTATTGGCACCTATTATGGTACACTATTATGCTGGAACAGTATGGAACACGTGGTTAGTAAAATGGCTGTAAGTCATCAAGGGTCTGAGGTATCAAACGAGCCTCAAACCATCACTCTGCTGCCAGATATGCAGTAGATATGGATGGATCACTTTCAGAGTTGTTTCTCCTGAACATTTTTCCTATTGAACTCTATGAAAAAACAAGCAGAGAAGAAACCCTTAATAATGGTTGAGTTGCAAAGCCAAATAGAATTCTGGGTGTGCAGATTTCCAATCGGCACAAGAAGGGAAGACCTTGTTTTGCGCCTGGGCGCGCGCTCACCATGTATCCGTATTGGGGGCTGTATGCGTTGGTCCCACACACGTACACTTGTCCATCGTCCGTCTCGTGCAAGACCCGAATGTAATTCTGACAGTCCGTCTGTAAGAAAGAGGAGGACGTTAGCACTGGATATGCGGAGTGACATCCTTTCCTTACTGTCACCTGTCAACAGCTGTGACCCCATCTTCCTGGGCTGGCTCTTGAGAGGTGGATAGGATCGTTTACTCTCTCGTGACTGGATGGGTTCTCAAACCCTGTCTTCATAGCTATGCAGCCATAAGTTACTCCTGGCGGGGGTACTTGTCCAACCCCCCCGCCCAATTGTTCTCTCTCTTTCTTCTTCTACATTCCGCCGACGGGGCTCATGCCCCTCATCTCGAGAGTTGCTGTCCAGCTTCCTGTCCGTCGCCGCTTGCCCCTCCCTCCACACCACCGCTGCCAGCTGATCCTGCGGCCATCGGCACCCGGTTTCCCACCATCATTGCTGCCACATCTGGACTGTCATCTAGCTGCTGCAATTTCCACTATCATGGATAATGGCAGTCAGTTTTGACCATGCTGGTCATTAAGATCTAGACCCTGAGCCGACCAGAGGAGAATGGGTTTCCCCCTTGAGTCTGGTTCCTCCCAAGGTTTCTTCCTAGTTACCTCAGGGAGTTTTTCCTTGCCACTGTTGCCTCTGGCTTGCTCTTGTGGGGGTTTAGGCTGGGGTTTTTCTGTGAAGCGCATTGTGACACTACTTGTAAAATGCGCTATATAAATAAATATTGATTTGATTTGTTAACAGGGCTGCTGGCTAACGAGAGAACGGGGGGTTAGAACTTAAACAGCGCACGGCTGCTTTGCTCATACTTCTTTTTTTACATAAGCAGAAGAAGCTCATATCTCAAAAACATTATTATCGTTCAGTGAAACAGGGTATTGGACTTTGCGGCGTCTCCTCAGAACGTTTTCGCCCGCCTAATGCGTTGGCACGGCAACGGTGCGAGGACTCAGAAACACTGGACCTACTCCTGCATATTGCGGGCGACACTCCCAGCCGCACCGCCGACACCGAGCGGAGTCCGCCTCCAGGCCTTTTGTCACCTCTCAGTTCAGCTCCCCACTCACTCACTTCTCACATCTAAATTTCTATTGCGCCGTCGTTCTTTTCTTGGCAGAGAACGAAAGCGTCGCTGTCGACTACCCCCCCGGGGATCGTCCACCCCGATCCAAGACCGAAACAGAGACCAGTTCTTTTTCAGAGAGAAGGCCGAACGTAGCTTCCCCGGGCGGCTAAAGTTTTTTGGAATTTAAATAAACCTGCAAACAAATAACAGCGCGCACACTTACATCTTTTTTGGCTTTTCCTGTGCAATCATCCTTGTCAGCCTGCGTGACATTCCAGAAAACCTGTAAACCACGAGAAGGAATCAGACGGACTCAGAAAAAACACTCCCAGTTGTGCGCAAGATTCTTTAGACCAAACTCCTCCGGGGTCCAGCAGTTTGTGTCTACATTTATTTGTTTGTGGTTTTAATTAATAAGCACACCAAGCAAAGCAGAAGAAGATGGTGGACTTCTTAGCCAATCATCAGTGTTTTTAATCAATCACTTTGTGCTGAAACACACCAAAAACCAGCAGACACTGCGGCCCTCCAGGACCGGAGTTTGACACCCCTGCTTTAGACTCACCAGATATTCGGTGTCCGGACGCCTACTTTCCGCACCTTTCCCAAATCAACTAATAACCGTCTGTTTCTAAGTTTCTGTTACATTACAGCATTGAAAATCTACTGTACTGCCACTATATTGACTACACCCCCTTGATGACTATTCATAATCGACAGTGTTTTTTTATATATTTTTTTATGAGAACCACTTTACAAATTATGAATCATCTGTTTAGCAGACACTCAGTCAGACTGACCTTACTGAAAAGGATTGTACTTTACACATTAATCCTCTACACATGCAACTGAACATTTCTCCAAAACAAGCCAGGATGAGTACTTAAGTGCCCAAGGCAGCAACGGCTGTGCCCAACCTGGGATTTAATCCTGCAACTCCTATAGCCACACTGCCATCACTATTCACAACATTTCCTCTTTTCTTTCCTCTCTGAACAAACACAAAATGACGAGTAGCTTTGTGTCAGAAGCTCTGGCAGGAAGTGATGTAAGAGCATTTACTGACTTCTCATGTAAGCTTGATCCAATGGGTGGGGGGGGGGGGCGTGGCATAAATCTTCTGGCTGTCTCCCTTCAGTGAACCCAACAAAATGCTTTCCCTGGGGCTTGGTTGTCAAAGACATTATGCCACTCCCCTTGCCCTGCCCTTTTCTAGAAACACACAGACGGCGAGAAGTTCCAATCGTCCGCGTGTCACGCATAAACCTTACATCTCCATTTTCTTTGTAACTGCCTTTTTTTTGTGACACATGCTCAAAGTTCTCACCTGGCTCTGTGCACCACTGCACAGTTTCAGAACTCCAGAACTAATACAGCCAGTTCAAAATTCCAAATGATAAAACCATAATGCCCATTAGTAAATGGAGTTAAGAATTTAAATTCTTTTTTTTCTACTGCGCCTGAGCTGTCCATTTTTTTACTTTGTTTCTCTAGGTTCATGCAGGACAACACCAAAGATATCCATGTTAATCGATCACTGCAGCGTGAAGTACAGGTTCATTCATTCCTGGGGCTGCGGAGCTCATCTTACAGAGCTCTTCTTGGTGGTGATGTCATCGATGTCCAGGGCGTACACGACCTGTCTCGCCCCCACCAGCAGGAGGCTTAGGTCTTCCTGGAGCAGCATGGTGGAGTAGTTCTGAACCCCCTTCACACTGAACTGCCTGATATGGTGATCTGGCAGCAAAAAAAAGAACCAACCAGGAAACTTAGGGGAAACGACCAATAACAAGTTGAGAACCAAAACACTACCATTGAGACAGCCAATCATAGCCCTCTCTCCGCACGGGTGCTGTGTGAAGAAAGGGAGAGACAGAGAGAGAGAAGGAGAGAGGAGAGAGAGCTAGAGAGAGATGGAGCGAGCACAAGAGGGACAGGGTGAAAAGAGCTTCACCTTTGATGCTGACCGTTTTTCTTGGACCAATTTCAAGAGCACCATTGTCATTAAGCAGGAGGAGGAGGAGGAGCAGCAGGAGGCCCCAGAGGAGCCCAGGAGGTGATAATGGGGACATGGTTTATGGCTTGGGTCCACGCCCGGGACGGCCTGTCTCATCCACAGAGAAACACACAGCAGCAGCACAAACCAACAGGGTCGGTTTCACACTTCTCAATTCGCCGGCTATGTCGACGTCGATCCACAGCTCAGCCCGTCACCGTTGCCCCGACGATACAGATGCAGAAAACACATGACAAATCTTTTATATGGCGGCTGAGGGGCGGGATCTGGGGCTCGGAGTCAGTCCAGCTGAGAGGCTGAAAAAAACAAAGACAAAAAAAAACACGTAAAAGCATTTTACAGAAAATCTTCCAGTACGTCATCCGGGGACGGACACCACTGTAGTGCCAGTAAATGGACCCACCTCCCGCCAGACATGAGATGCATTTCTGTCACAACACAGCCTACAACTTACACACAGCTGGTTGTGCAAACCCAAGTCATTTCACAAGCATTGTCCCTCACTCGCGCACTGGTGCAACAGCTCACCACAACGCACCCTCCTCTACAGTTAGGGACACTGCTCCTAGGAGGAGGCTCAAATGAGACTCCACTCCCAATACAGTCTCGGTCCCATCTCACTCAACTCAACTACTCAACCTTGAACAACATACTCTTTCCAAATGTTCTTTTACTTGACTAAACCATTAATAGCACAAAACTCTTCTAAAAAATAAAAAGAAAACATCAGCTGTGCTGGTGTTAAGCTGTAAATTAGACACTACCGCCCCCCTTCTCTGTGGTCGCTCTTCCTTTCTGCTGCGCAGCGAGGGGCTTCAGTTTCCTGCTTTTGATTCACGGGAAGTGCTCACATGCAAAACAGGCACCAGGGAGCTGCCATCCACTTTAACCAATCACTACAGTGCGCGTTAGAACCCATCCTACAGCACACACTTCGTTAGAACCCATCCTACTGCACACACTTCGTTAGAACCCATCCTACTGCACATACTGCGTTAGAACCCCTCCTACTGCACGTACTGTGTTAGAACCCATGGACTGCATTAGAACCTATCCCCTTGTAGACACTGAATTAAACACAATGTTAGGACATAACCCAAACCAGGATGTGCCACTTCTGAATGTGCATTCTTTATGAATATAAAAAGGTGCTCTGTTGAAGTTTTTTTTGTTTAACCATCTCGTTCAGTCCCACATCCGGTCCTCATTCTCATAATTTCAGAAAATTCTGCTTTAAAATCAAGAGCCATTGTTTCTGCCGCTTACTGGATGTGTGGGGAAATAACACATCAACCTTCATCGCCTTCCGCATTAAGGTCTGCAGTACCTCAAACTCGGGTAATATTAATACAGAAAAATGAGTCACCCAGTTGCAGCTAATCTTACTTCCCATAAGTGACTTTAAGGCCCATGTTACAGTGGAATAATGTAAGTCTATTCATAATGTTCACTCATGCAAATGCAGAGAGGTTATAGTATCACTTGTAAGAGTACCTAAAATGACACTGTTCCCATGCAAAAAAGGGCCATTTCAACTCCAATGTGCTGGAGTATAGAGCCAAAACAGCAGCTACAATAACTCAAAATAAACCAGTGCATCATTTTAAAATGTATGCCATGCAGAGCGTTGGAGGAAACTGTGGCTGATGACCCAAAATGCCAGTTCAAAAACACACAGGCGCCTATGTGAACACACATCGTTGTGACTTAGCGCTGCACTGCGGCCAGCTAGCTAGCTCTGAAACTTTTCGGTTGGTAGGGCGTCTTCCGCTTTTTCCCGCCAGCTCCAGCAGTCTCTCAGCGCGACGAGCGTGCAGCTGAGCTGTTGGAATGCAGAGTGAGAATAATTTTCAGCGACGTGCAGTTTGGAGAATGCACATGTATGGTACAATAGAACGGGCAACACATTAATAAGAACTCCAAGGTTTGCAATCGGGAGTGAAGGGCCTGAACAGTCAGCACCAATATAATTTAGAGTATCCAAATCTTGATTGTTTTTTTGACTTGCGCGCGCACCGCAGTTGCAAGATGACGGCACGCGTAAATCTGTTCGAATACCGAATTGGACAACAAAAACAAGCAGCCACTCCGCCCCCCTGGATTCCTCTCTCGTCTGCAGCGGCGGTGTCGGGGAACGTGCAATAACTCGCTCCCTCGCGGACGAACGAGTCCCGTCAGGAGCCGGGATACCAGGAACACGAGCTTCAGGAATGGCATTCTCTCGAAGGAATCCATCCTGCTTGACATTAAAATCGCAGCGCGTTTTATCTGCAGCAGCGCTCCGTAGGTTTGAAAGGGCCTACGGTTGATTTAACGAGAACGTTAAAAAAAAAAGAGCGGGGGAAAAGTGAAAGGGCCTGGTTGGACAACCCATAATTTACGTATCAACAACACTGCATGCATTCAACAACTCGATTTTGCCGGGAGTTCTTTTGTTCCCAGAAAAAAGATGAATAAACATGATTCAATCAAATGCATGTTAAAATTATACAGACCTAGATGTCCCTTTAAAATATTTTTACAATGACACGGGAGACCTGGCCAAGAGGGGTAGATCAGTAGCCAATTCACAGAAAATAAAAAATATGTAAAGAGTTCAATGCTACACAATTAAAACTCATTCATATCCACAGTTAACTATTACAAACGTCCAGCCAAGCTTTCTCAATTGTTGATTCTTGAATGCTTGCTGAATTGTTGATCTAAAACCGCAATGGAGATATTAGCCTATTAGTTTTCCAAAAATTAAATAGCCGACAAAAAACTGCTTTAAATAGGTTATTTTATCTGATAAAGTTCAAAAAGGACAAGAGGACAGAAAATAACAAAATATTTAATAGCACACTTTGGGTAAGATTGAACTCCTGAGAATTTGTCCATTAAAAATACCCATTGTTCAATTTCTGACGCAAATATATAATTATGATAAAATATAATTTTGAGATGTGTAGCACAATACACATTAAGACGATGCAGGGCACGTGAGCTTCCACTTGGGTTCCCAACTCGGTCCTGGAGGACCCCCGTGTACAACGTTGCAATCTCAAAATTATAACACACTGTCAAGCACATTGTGCTTACAGAAAACAATTAGACTACATAAAGAGGGACCAATTTTTTTTAACTGATCAAACTAAAGACTGAGGTGACCTTGTTGGACACGTGTTTAAGTTATTTTTTTTTTTATTTAAACTTATTAACAATACAGCTTTGTTTGTACAACTCGTTGTCATTTGCTTTGTCTTTGAATTTTGAACATTCAGGGTTCATTATCTACCAAATGGTTGGTTTTAGTGGCTATATATCCACACTCACAAATTAGGAGCATATTGATTCACCTCAGCCTTTATTTTGATGAGTTCATTTTTTTGTACCTCTTATGTAAGCTACTTTTCGTAATATAGCACAATAAGCACAAAGTGGAAATGGGACTTATATTCTTCATGGCATGAATATTTCAGACGTAGGCCTAATGTGGCTTGAGGGTAAATAATCCCTCTAAACATGAAAAGCACCCAACTATGAAAAAATAACTAGTTAATTTTGGGATTGCAATTGCGGTTGGAACGAAAACAAGCGTACACATGGGTATAGTTTATACTCCAGGACAGAGTTTGGGAACCGCTGCATTAGGTCAACGCGGCCATCTACAAACATTTTTCACCGCAATTAGCTACCTTCATGTGCCACTCCCAGGTGTACTGTGAGCGTGGAAAATGCGGAAATTGGCTTTTGGTTTTGATCCAATCCGCCAGAAAATAGTGGGAAATAACTTTATCCTTAGCATACACACCCTACAACTTCAAACTTTAAAAACCATCCCAATACGTAGGGCTGCACGCCGTCATTCCGGGGTTTTAACAAAACTACAAAAAAATACACGAGTTTGCATACAATGGCTAACGAATGCAAAGCGCCACATGGAAGCGCTTTAATTAAGAGAAAACAACGAAGGTGTTCCGACCACCACACCAAAACCGATCAGCTAACCTTTAGGGGATTCCAAGCATCCATGACACCGATACACTCAAATAAGCTCAAAAAACCATGTCCTGTCAACGTGTATTAACGCACAGTATTCAAGTATAGGCTACTATAACCGAGAGATACCCCAAGCCTTAACATTGGATATGTTATCCGACTCGAGGCAAGGGAATTGTACTTTAGAACAAGTAACTACAATAGTCTGAAATAGCCTATTATACAGTTTTGCATTTTTAAGTGCGTCAGAATAGAAGACCTATCGGACAATGGGACGGAGCCTAATTTGTCTCAGCCTGCATGCGATGGAAACGAGAATTTTACAAGATAGCCTATTTACGGTACACTCACGTCTGCCACTACAACGCTATCCGGGAGTGATTATTTGCTCAAGGCGTGCGTAAGAAAATTAACTCTCTTAGTAATGTCTAAGTCATCGATTTTTCTAAACAAAACGCACCCTTCTATTGGTGTCATTTTCAACCGTCCAGAATTTAAAAGATTCACCAAGTAGCCTTTAAACGGGTACGTCGTTTCCTTGCAAACGATGACATCAAAGATATTGGAACTACCACTTTAACCCAAACAGAAGTGCCACATAAATACAATTCAAAATAACACCGCGAGAAAATCCATATGGTTGTATAAGCTTAATATAATCGTCGTTTTCCTACGTCAGTTTAATAGCGCGCCTGACGAGCGAAGAACAATAACCATCAAGCGGCTTTCATAGATCGGAGACATTACAGTTAAGTCGGTAATTACCTCTGACAATTACACTCGTGTCCTCATGTTACACGGGAAGAAATATACCTCAAGAACGTTGTTTGACAGAATCCACCTCTCCGTTCGATCAGTTCTTTTCCCTTAGAGAAATAAATAAGGGAAGCACTGTTGTCTTGGTGCTGGCCCCTAGCGACCTACCTGAGACTGAAATGTGGGCGTGTGCGTATTGCGTCACACATCGCATTCATCGTACACACCAGGTACTAGGCTTTGTTTGATACGCTGGAGTCAGGATTCAGCTGAGCAACAAAGATATTACATTACATTTTACATTACAGTTATTTGGCAGACGCTTTTATCCAAAGCGATATTATGATCATCAGTGATCAAATACTAAGTAGAAATTTAATACATTTGATACATCCTATTATATATGGAAAATACTACATACACAAATATATATGGTCAAAAAAAATACCAAAATTGTTAGTTTTCTAAATTTAATTAGAAAATTACTTTCAGATGCTGCAAAGTACAAGAAATGAAAAAGCAAGGAGAATTATAAATATATATAAATGTATATAAAGCCTAATGTTTTTCTTCCTAGTATTTATCTGTTCATTATTTTCTGCTGATTTATTTATTTCACCATATTTTTGGACTGCAAAGCAAAATCTACAGACTTTTGACCAGCTTACTTTATGATGGCTGTATACTTGATATGTATAAAGTAATTCCAAAAAGCAGTTTGCACAGCGACATGGTTTATATTGTAGATGACATGCAATTGCAGGTATGCATGCGTGTATATGCACATGATTAAATATTTAAACACCGTGTTACAAAGTATTTGTATTTTATTTTGGCACATTTCCAGTGAACCTGGTCTGTCTCTCCCTGTAGTGGCTCACCTGTGTGGTAAGCACCAGGTTTGTGAGGCAAAGGCAAGACTTTAAACTTATTTGAATCAAAATGTCATCCGTTTAAGAATCCATACCAGAGTTACTGTATTTTATCATGTTTTACTTGATTATATTTTTTATGTTTATAAACCACTTACAATTAACTGCATTTTAATGTATGAAAGGTGTTCCATAAATAAAGCTATTATGATTATTATTATAAATATGTCCACTGTAAGTTTCCTAACCATAATGCCACACTTTGTCATGTTCAATATGGAGTCGAGGCATAAGAGATTTAGAGAAATTCACATATATTATTATTGATTCCTCTTATTTGTTGGAGGTTGGAGGTCCCTGGGGGTGGGGGGCATTTGGAGCATGGCATGGCATGGCATGGTTTATCTACAGCGTTGGACCTGGATCAGGGAGGGGCCGCTTGGTTGTTGGAACATTAGTTGTCATAGATTTGGTTCTCTGTCAGGGAGAGAGAGAGACCTGTCAGAGAGGAGGAAGTGAACAGTGACACACAGGAAACAGCTGCACCTCAAACGAGGAGCACTCCTTTGGCTCACTGACTGAGCAGTGTGTGTGTGTGTGTGTGTGTGTGTGTGTGTGTGTGTGTGCGCGCATGTGTCTTAGTGTATGTTGTGCTTGTTTAATAATGTTTGTCTGTGTGTGTGCGCACAATCAGAGTTTACAGATGAACGCTGCTGTTATTTTGCCGAAACTGATTTACAAAAATATTAATGTCGAGTTTTGTCAGTACACCAAGAGTCCATGGGTGGAAAACAGCCAAAGTTCAAAGGTCACAATCATCAGGGATAATAAAATAGGTGTGGGACATTGTCACCATAGAAACCCTATGGTTGCCAACTTTCAAGTACAAAACCACATTGGTATAAACAAATAGAAAAGAACTGCAACTGTGATTGGTGAATACTGACATATATATATATATTTTTTTTTTTTACTGTTTATGTTCAATTCTCACCCTAATTTGGAATGGCTAATTGTCCCCCAATCATATTCATGGAGCAACCCCACTGCACAGGACACACGGGTATCAGACCTCAGTGCAGACCCATGGCTTTCCTTTGAAACACGTGGCTCAGCCTACGCACCATTGCCAAGCTCGCATAGAGCGGAATCGAAGGCTGACCACCCTATGCAGTGTTGTGTCTTTTTTCTCTTAGAAGATTTCTCTCAGAGACAGGAGCTTGCCATTTCCATACAAACTTTATTAGTGATTAACAAAGCCGGGTGAGTTCATGAAGTCACACCTTAATTCGCCACATCTTAGAATGTCCGATGGCCAATCGCCTGCTGCATACATTGAGACCTCCTTAATATATGCATTACTTCAGGTTTTCTAGCTTATTCAGCAATCATAAAAACGTCTATAACATATTGATGTGCACATGTGGTTATCCTTATCTGGGTATCTTCTCAGTCCTTCCCTTAACTGCTTACTTAAGTAATTCCCTGACCTCCTGTCACACAGATCATCACATGATTGTTTTCTCAGTTTTATCACCAACTTCCCACCAAGATACTCCCTTGACCTTTAATCCCACAGGTCAGTTCATCCGGTGGTTGGCTGTACGTTCTCTCCTTCAGACACACATTCATATAAACCTGCTTATGCACCAATTCTCTATATATATATATACTCATTACAGAGTCCCACACTATTCTAACAGAAATTTTCCTATAGCAGCTGCACGCAGGCCGTGGGCTTGCCCAGCCCAGCGGGGTGGTCAGATGAACGCGGGCCAATTGAACCCACCCATATCCAGGCCAACTCAAGTGCCTAGTGGATACTTACTTCCTAGGCCCATGCAGGGTACAGCGACATCACATCCACATTATCCCTACTTTATTATCCCCAAAATGATTCATATTCTGTACAGAGAGGGCCATGCATGGAACAGCTTGCCAGGCCCTGTGATGGAGGCAGAGATCCTCAGGGTATTCAACTTCAGGTTTGACCAATGATTGGTTTCGCTCTCGTCTGCAGGCAAATGGTGAGCCTAGATGGGCTGCTCTCTTCATTATGCATTCTAATGTTCTAGATGGCCCGCATGCTCTCTTCATTATGCATTCTAATGTTCTAGATGGCCCGCCTGCTCTCTTCATTATGCATTCTAATGTTCTAGATGGCCCGCCTGCTCTCTTCATTATGCATTCTAATGTTCTAGATGGCCCGCCTGCTCTCTTCATTATGCATTCTTATGTTCTAGATGGCCCGCCTGCTCTATTCATTATGCATTCTTATGTTCTAGATGGCCCGCCTGCACTCTTCATTATACGGCAGTGGTCTATCATCCATTTTTTACCACTGTTTTCCAAACACATTCTATGTCACCCTGGATGATGGCCATAATAACAATACAATTAGTTACTGGTCAAATAAACAGTAAATACTGAAATGGGTTACCTGCCATCTGGACTCTGCGTCTCCTGAACAGGATGCTAATTCCCAACATCATCGCTGCCAGGATGACGTTCCCAGATCCCACAATGACCCAAACCCACCAGGGTACAACAAGACCCTGCTCATGCAGAGGAGAGGGAGGAGCTTCTGTAAAGGGGGAGGGGGAGAGGGAAAGGGTGGGGTGGGTTGGGCCATGAATGGGAGAATAACTACGGGCATCAGGGATTCATACGGAAACTGGCTCATCCAAAACTACTGACAGAAATTCTGCCCTCTTCTCTTGAAGAGTTCAGAATATGCTGACAATCTTCATGAATTGGACAGCAATTGGCTCCTGCAGCACCAGTAAAACTCCATATGAATGGCATCCCTTCATTAATTAGAATCCCTCTTATGTTGTCATCGCCATGGTAACAGTTACGCAATGTAACGTCACAGATTTTGGCTGAATCTGAAAAGTAAAGCAGGGGTACGCATCTCTTTTGGCTGAATCTGAAAAGTAAAGCAGGGGTACGCATCTCTTTTGGCTGAATCTGAAAAGTAAAGCAGGGGTACGCATCTCTTTTGGCTGAATCTGAAAAGTAAAGCAGGGGTACGCATCTCTTTTGGCTGAATCTGAAAAGTAAAGCAGGGGTACGCATCTCTTTTGGCTGAATCTGAAAAGTAAAGCAGGGGTACGCATCTCTTTTGGCTGAATCTGAAAAGTAAAGCAGGGGTACGCATCTCTTTTGGCTGAATCTGAAAAGTAAAGCAGGGGTACGCATCTCTTTTGGCTGAATCTGAAAAGTAAAGCAGGGGTACGCATCTCTTTTGGCTGAATCTGAAAAGTAAAGCAGGGGTACGCATCTCTTTTGGCTGAATCTGAAAAGTAAAGCAGGGGTACGCATCTCTTTTGGCTGAATCTGAAAAGTAAAGCAGGGGTACGCATCTCTTTTGGCTGAATCTGAAAAGTAAAGCAGGGGTACGCATCTCTTTTGGCTGAATCTGAAAAGTAAAGCAGGGGTACGCATCTCTTTTGGCTGAATCTGAAAAGTAAAGCAGGGGTACCCATCTCTTTTGGGAGCGCAGTAAGCTCTGACTAAATGACTGGAGCCTCAGGTGAAAATGGACATTTTTAATTGGTCACGGGAGAATAAGTGTGAATTATGTAAAACAATTCACACTTTGAGCTGCTCACCGACGATGACGACCTCCGTCTCATTGCCATAGTCGAACCGTATCTCTGGGATCTCTAGGACGACTAAGCAGCGGTACCAGCCGCTGGCCTCCAAGCCAGGGTTCACAAGGGTCAGTCTGGACCCAGAGGAGCTGGTCACTTGATGCACAAGCCCTTTGATCTCCCACTTCTCGGTCTGATTGGCTGAGGCCAGGCTGGAAGAGTTCCGATTGGCCGAGCTGGAGGAGAGTCTCTGGCAGTCTCTCGGAGATATGAAGGGCGGCTTGGAGCAGCGATCCCGGTTGACCACCAAGCTCAGTGCCTCCAGGGGGGAGTAGAAGGTGCAGTGGAGGGTCAGGGCGGATCCAGCAGGGGCCTCCAGGTACCCTGGGGTTTGGTACACACTCCCTGTGCTGGCGGTGGAGCTTACACTCACTGATACACCGTGGCAATGGCGCAGAATTAGGGTTTAGGGTGACGAGAGAGAGAGAGGGAGGGCAGAAGAGAGACACGGGAGATGAGAAAAACACAAATGAAAAAGGGGAGAATTGAAGAATAGAAAATGGGGGGACAAGCGGAGACCATGAGGAGACAAACAACATCAGAGCGATGATATCAACTTTTTGCCCATTTGGTTAAAATGTTGTCCTGGTGCATCAGAGAATAATATAGGCTATCAGTATGCTGAGAATTATAACTCGGAACAAAACATTAGTTCAACCTTTACTTTATCTTGAGAAACCAGTGAGGACAAATAATAATGATGATGAGTTACAGATAAACGCTCAAACAGGTACTAGAACAGTGTGATAAAATAGAAATGTAAATTAAATAATTACACTCAACAAGCTCAGAGATCAGAGATGAGCTGGTAGAAATGCAACAATAAACTTTAGTCTTACAAACCATAAAATCTTATTTCTATGACTTTTTTGCTAAATAAGACAGAAATATTGCCAATGGGGTGAGACAATTTCACAGCAAACAGTAACTTAAAACAAGCTAATATTTTCTACTTGAGAGAAGAAAATAAGAATTTAAGTCTCATTACAAGACTAAAACACATGTTAAGACGGATGTATTTTGCAGTGTAAGTGTACGGGGCATAATGACTGAAGGCAATTTTTTCAGATTCAGTTCTTACTGATCGTGCATGTAGGGTAAGCCGATTCAGTTCTTACTGATCGTGCATGTAGGGTAAGCCGATTCAGTTCTTACTGATCGTGCATGTAGGGTAAGCCGATTCAGTTCTTACTGATCGTGCATGTAGGGTAAGCCGATTCAGTTCTTACTGATCGTGCATGTAGGGTAAGCAGATTCAGTTCTTACTGATCGTGCATGTAGGGTAAGCAGATTCAGTTCTTACTGATCGTGCATGTAGGGTAAGCCGATTCAGTTCTTACTGATCGTGCATGTAGGGTAAGCCGATTCAGTTCTTACTGATCGTGCATGTAGGGTAAGCCTATTCAGTTCTTACTGATCGTGCATGTAGGGTAAGCCGATTCAGTTCTTACTGATCGTGCATGTAGGGTAAGCCGATTCAGTTCTTACTGATCGTGCATGTAGGGTAAGCCGATTCAGTTCTTACTGATCGTGCATGTAGGGTAAGCCGATTCAGTTCTTACTGATCGTGCATGTAGGGTAAGCCGATTCAGTTCTTACTGATCGTGCATGTAGGGTAAGCCGATTCAGTTCTTACTGATCGTGCATGTAGGGTAAGCCGATTCAGTTCTTACTGATCGTGCATGTAGGGTAAGCCGATTCAGTTCTTACTGATCGTGCATGTAGGGTAAGCCGATTCAGTTCTTACTGATCGTGCATGTAGGGTAAGCCGATTCAGTTCTTACTGATCGTGCATGTAGGGTAAGCCGATTCAGTTCTTACTGATCGTGCATGTAGGGTAAGCCGATTCAGTTCTTACTGATCGTGCATGTAGGGTAAGCCTATTTTGAGAACGAGAGGATGAAATATATAGTGGATGTTTATTCAATAATATTTTATAAATAAATACAAGTGATGCTCAAATCTCACTGTAAGGAGACAGCCATCCAACCTTTGCATATAGGAGACAATGGTGTGAGTACTGAGTGGTAAACAATATCTACTGGTTTCAGGGTGGTAGCAACAGCTCGGCCATAGATTTTATCAACATAATCCAGTCCAGATAAAAACTATGATTCTTCTATTTTCTTTCAGTGGAGCCTGGGACAGCAGCTCTTTCTGTACAGAAAGCCTAGTTTTGCCCACAGTTTTGTTACTAGGTTATTAATGTGATGTTTCAAAATATCTGACAGGAACCATTCAAGTTTCCTAAACCTTTTGATAAAGCCACTGAAGTGCCAACACAATATGGTTACAAGTACAAATTCATGTATATAGTCATTGCATATACACATCTGTACATCACATCACAGTTGACTAAAACATCCCATTTTGCTCATATAAAATAATTTGAAGTAGCGCTGCACCACGTTTCTTTGTTGTACCATATCTGAAATGTTGGAAATGTCAAACTTATTTAAAGAGTAGCGTACCTGTTAGCAGCAGTAGTTTGGCCATTAGACTCTGGATACCCATTCGTCTGTAGGTGGTTAGTGACTGTCAGTTTCCTCTTCTCCAATTCTCAGTGATAAGCTCTTGCACAGAAAAAAAAGTGAGCTAAACCTTGAGAGGAAATGCAAGCGGCCAAGCATACAAGGTGAAACGCGAGTGCCAACCATCCGGCCATTCAAATAAAAATGAGGGGGAGAGCTGTTGCGGTGTGAGAAGGAGACTGGTGACACCACATGCTTCAGAGGAGAATATTTTTTTGGTTTTCTATGCTCTCCCGAATTGGCTTCTGCGGTTGCGGACTGTTGAGAATTCCAAATTATGGAATTGGAATCCCAGACCTCAAACCAATCATTGCACATTGCCCGTTACGTTACATTACATTACAGGCATTTAGCAGACCCTCTTATCCAGAGCGACTTACACAACTTTTTTTTTTCTTTTTGCATATTATCCATTTAAACAGCTGGATATATACTGAAGCAATTCAGGTTAAGTACTCTGCTCAAGGGTACAACGGCAGTGTCCTACCTGGGAATCGAACCAGCAACCGTTAGGTTACAAGGCCAATTCCTTATACTGCACTGCCGCCCTGGATGGAGTGATCAGTCACCACCTTTATCGTAAAAAAAAAACGATAAAAAGGTCTAAAGCAGCAAAGCACCCAGGATGTTACCCAGCATGCATCGGTCTGATACCCACTGTGGTTTCTTTGGTGTGCTGCTTGCTGAGAGGATGTGGGTAAGGCCTACACCAAGATTAATTTCCAGCTGCTTGTGCCAGGAACCCAGTGATATCATCTCCTTTCACCAATAAGCGTTTATTCCTTTCCTTTCCTCCAGCAGAAATCCACCCACAATCAACACCAGGACAAGGCAAGTATAAACCAAATTAATGACCTTCAAATACAGTAAAAACGTGCATTATTTCCCTCTCCCCCTCCCCAAATAGTTTCACTTCCTGTCGACAGAGACACGCTACATAACAGCAGTGCATGGCACACACAGAATGCGATTAAACAAGCACAAATATTTGCACAACAGAAACAATAATCGTGTTAACCCCCGCACTACCGGGTACAAAAATAAGTGCCCAACACTGCGTATGGGGAAATCCTTCATGACAAGGGCGTATGGCACGTGTCGTCATCAGCTTAGTATTTTTCCCCCCACATTACACTCGCACAAAACCGCCTAAAATAAAATAAAACGGAAGTGTTTTTTTCTTCTTCAATAAAGGCAGGCGCCACACGAGCCATGTTTCCTGCACAGAAACTCTCACCAACCGTCAAACACCCAACACCACCCTTTTATCAACTTTACGCGCCGTGACTAAAAATACCAAACAGGTGCGTTACCGCAATTCCCAAAACACGCGTTCCTCACGCAGCACGTACCATGACACTTATGTCCTTGTATGAGGGGTGCTGTATAAATAAAATATATAATAATAATAATAATAATAATAATAATAATAATTATTATTATTATTATCATTGTTATTATTATAAGTAAATAATAATCATTATTTTATTCCAAAATAAATACTACTTTAACCTTCGCCAACAACTTACAGTGTCCACCAAGTCAAAATGAAACAATCATTCGGGCTTTTTCCATTAGAATTTTAATTCGCTAGAAATTGATGCGCATCAGAAAGTTACTGTGAGAAGGCTGTGGAAAACGAGTTAAATCGATGTAGAATAATATGTAACGTGCTATATGAATACGCTCGCTACAGGTGGATTAAGCGATAAACTGATTCGACTGATGGTGATGGAAAAACGTTGAAGCGACATAAGGATGTCGCGCATGCTCAGAACCCACGCCACATAGCTCGAGTGAGCGCGGGAATATCGACTTCCCTTCTGGAACGCCAAATGAGTCACAATTCGCCATAAACTGGACGCGTTGTAGCTACCCTTGTACCGCATTTTTGCTTATAAAAACGGCCTAAAAACCCCGTTTTTGTGCTACTACAACGCGTTTTGCTAACAGTCTAATGAGCTCCGCCTGGTGTTTTTCATAGCCAATAATGTTGAAACTGCCTCACCCACTCAATGATGATAAAGGTTAGACCAGACCAGACCTCACCTGTTCACCACAGATCTTATGCTGCTGAACGATCGTGCCTATTCAATATGCATATATGATGTGCATTCACCACTGCACTACGCATTTGTTTAGGTAACGTTATGTTAATCTAGGTAATGTAAAAGATAATTTACTGATATTCAGATTGCTGAGTGCTTTCTCCCTGTCACGCAGTAGGCTATGAGGAGTGGCACCGATGTAAGATCAATTTCCTGACTAGCCTACTATCTGCACCAAATGTGATTGAATGTTTGCCGTCTCGATGAAGCGCATAAACCTAGAAAGCCATGCATATGAATTATGATTTTAAAATATGTTGCCGCTTTCTAATGTTTTGCTAATTTTTGGGATTTTAAGCTCTTCAAACGTAATGATGGCTACTTGGCACAGTGGCCAGGTTTACGAGGAGTAGTACGGGCGTAGGTTTAGCGCTGAATTGGCCAATTGGTGGTACTATAACAATGCATTTAATTTCCGATGTTTAAACTGCCATAACTCCTGAGCATGTAATAGACATACATCGCCTTTACATTCCTCTCCTCGCGAAGAACAAGCGCGCGTTTTGGAACTTAACACTACAGTGTGCTTTATTTCATTTTTACAGTTTTGCATTAATGTGAAACACTTAAAGCAGATCTTCTACTCGAGGCTTTGACTGTATTGCATGCAAATTGGACTATAGGCTAATGCCGAACTTTTCCTCCAGCATAATTATAGCTACCAAAGGCAAATTACGATACTGCAACCTCCTTTACAATTGCTCCATTTCAGTGGCGCAGTGCTTAGCTCTATGCATCAGGATCGATTCTGCTCATAATAAGTTTTAGATTGTTTAATTGCATTTTAAATACGTTCTGGATTGTGGGTGTTTTGTTCCACTACTTTCATTAACCAAAATCGGTCGCCAAGGCTGGAGAGGCGTTGGTAGCCTACTACTTACCACCTTCCACAGATCATGCCTTCAAGCTCGCGTGCCAATGACGCTACTTTTTAAAAGTTATTTTCACCCAATGTGTTTTATTTGTTATTGTACTGTATTTAAAGTATACTGAAATGTGTATTTTAGTATACTTATTAAAAGTGGACGGGAGCGTTCACCTGATTCGCTTGGAGATTTAAATCGATAAATTCGATACATTCGAATGGAAAAAGGGCTATATTCTTGTAAGCCTTCATTTCCCGGCATGCAATGCAACAAACGCACGAGATACAAAGGACCGAGTCACTTTAGGAGAGATGCTGCAGCGCTCTCCGCCCGACAACATCAGCACCAGCTTGCTCTTCCGTCGTCGCTTTGCGGTGGATATCCAAGGCGGAGGGAATACGAAACAAAAACCGATCAAATTGATCCGGATCTGCGGACCGACTCCATGGGGGATCAGAGGGTAAGTTCGAGCTGGCGTGGCGCTCGCAGCCTATGGCGGGCTAGATTTTCGGGGTTATTATAGTCAAGACAAAGAAAGTCAAAGAGAAACGCAGGCGGGACGGATAAAGAATGCTTTTAGTGCTGGTATTCTCATCCGACACATCGAACTCGTTTCCTCATGTGATGTGAATTAATTCAAAGAGAGAGTGTCTCGGTAGACTGTCGGACTTGAGTAGGATACACATCTACTATGTTTTTGGAGTGATATAAAAATGTGTTGTGAGATTGTTCAGTCAGACCGTCATTGCTGCTGCCACCACAGCGTCTTGCATTGGGCCGTCCCTGTAGCGACAGTCCACATCTGACATTGACAAGTTCTTGGGCGCGACGTTCCGAAATACTATTAAAAATAAAAAACGAAACTATCTGTATTGTCATGGTAACAGGTACGACGTTAGCAGTTGTCTAACAAATGTGCGAGCTTCACAATTCTACATCCATTTCTTCCATGACACTAAGATAGCGGATATAAAAACGCTGACCTGTGTGTGTGAAATCTAATTATGTTCACAGAGGCTAATTTAAATCGTTTTGTGATTGGTTAGGAGATATCCTCCTGTCAATTAGGAATTTACGGATGTGTTTATCGCCAGTAATTCGAAGGTGAAGCTTCACGTGCCCCACAGTGGATGCACTATGCACTGTTCGGATTCGCCAGTGTAGGGTAGGGAGGAGCTAAAGAGAGACGCTTCAAAATGGCAAAATGGTGTCGGTGCATTAAGTCTGATCGCTTCAACAGCACTGTCATTTTCAGTCATTCTTGCCTGACAGTGAGATCAGTTAAGTGTGGTTACTGAGTACTGAATGATAGTGAGGTTTCATGAACACCACAATTGGTGGCGCTACACTGAACCATCAGTCATTGACTTGCTTGAGCCAATCAAAACAAGCAAAACAAATGATTGGTTGAACTTGGCGAGTTACTGGTACTCTATGTGGGTGGTGCCCAATTATGGCTATGGGAACCGAGGCAGTCTATTGTGGACTGTCGGTGTGGACTGACCTTTGAGCTCTGAACTCTGACACCTATCCCGTGCGATCGTTGTCTGTGCATCAGAACTCACTGCGGAAGATCTCCACCACCTTGGCCCTGAAGAATGAGGAGATCCAAAACTTCATCTGCGGCCTCAAACAGAGTCTGCAGAATCTGGAGGTACCGTACAGACTGGGGCCTGTCCCAGTGTTAAGTAACTGCGTTTGTTGCAGGTTCGATTCCCAGGTCGGACCCTTGAGCAAGGGTATGAATAGTATGTAAATTAGTATGTAATTAATGAATAGTATGTAAAAAGTTGTGTCAGTCAGGGATAAATGGTAAATGGACTGCACTTATATCGCGCCTTTATCCAAAGCGCTTTACAATGGCCTCCCACTCACCCGTTCACACACACATTCACACACCAATGGCGGCAGCCACCATGCAAGGCGCTAGCCTGCTCATTGGGAGCAATTTGGGGTTCAGTGTCTTGCCCATGGACACTTCGACATGTGGACAGGAGGAGCCGGGGATCGAACCGCCAACCCTGCGATCAGCGGACAACCCGCTCTACCTCCTGAGCCACAGCCGCCCCTAAAAAAGCACAGTGTCCCCTGAGTATCCTCTGACACTGTGTTCTGACTGGCACAGGACTCATTGGACAGCTGACTGACATCCTATATCCTATATCTAGAGAGTGGCACGGTAACCCCCCCCCATGTCACGCAAACCAAGGCTGACCCCCGGCAGAAGTGTGGCATTGCAGTTAAACTAATTGGGCTACTGATGCGGAGCTTGCAGGTTCAAATCCAGAATGAGGTACTCCTGCAGAACCCGTGACAAAGCCGATACTTTATTAAAATAAAAAATTTAGCGGCTTGATTGACATTATGTAAATTCACAGCACTCCGTCTGCATACCACCCTTGGACATGGACTTGGACCCTTCTACACACTATCCATTTATATACTGAAGCTATTTGGGTTAAGTACCTTTAGCTCAAGGGTACTACAGCGGTGCCCTTCCTGGAAATTTAGCCTATAACCTCTGAGTTGGAAGCCCAGCTCCTTAATGATTATACGACACGCTATGCTAGTACTGTTAGCGCCATTGCTTTCCCTACATCCTCTCCACTTCCTTATTCTATGAGAATATTTTCTTGGAGTAATTGGGCTCTCTGGGGCTGTATTACAGTTTATTAATACTCAGGACAGAACAGTAATATTGTCCTTGCCTATGGCCTTCCATAATCCATATCTATGTGCCACATGTCATTTGGAACATTTTGTCGTCAACGATAGTGACAGGTTTCCATGCACACCAATACCCAGGTTATTTGGAGTAGCCAGTTTATGGCAGTATTTAGATTATTGCGTACACATGGATATAAGTAATAGGATTACTCTAATAAGATGTGTTTCTATGAGTCTGTCCATAATCGGTGTATGCTCAATGGAAAACTGTGTACTTGCTTGTTTTCATTTAGGATCTTCGACTTCCGCCTGATAGGGTTTTCAATATGCCTGTTATGACCTTATGCCAGTAAAGATAATCAAATAAAGGCATTTACATGACCATTTCAATAATCAGAGTATTGGCATAATCGGGGAAAGATCCGATTTTTAGTGTGCATGTAAACGCACTCAATGTTAAGAATACGGAACTGTGATTAGTTTTTGGAGTCTATGGTGAGCTTCACAGTCTGAACATAAGTTGACCTCCCTCCCATTTTTCGACGTAGTCCAACTCCAGCCGGGTGCTTGAGGACCTGGAGGCGGAGTTTAGCTCCCTGTACTCGGTGCTGGATGATCTAAAGGAGGGGATGGTGACCCGGATCAAACAGGAGAGAGCCAGCCGAACCTACGAGCTGCAGGTCCGGTCAACCTTTCAGCTGTCTGTCTGTCTGTGTGCGTCTGCCTGTCTGTCTGCCTGCCTGTGTCTGTCTGTGTGCGTCTGCCTGTCTGTCTGCCTGTCTGTCTGTCTGCCTGTCTGCCTGTCTGTCTCTGTGTGCGTCTGCCTGTCTATCTGCCTGCCTGTCTGACTGACTGTCTGTCTGCCTCATTTGTTTCCATGCATATCTATTGGGAGATGCCAGAACCAGTCTACTGATAATAATAATATTTTCCCCTTTTTTTAAAAGGATGTTGATCTGATCTGATCTGATGAACATGCATATAGTTAGTATTTCACAGGGTAGGCAACTTTGTTCGTGGAGTGCCAGTGACATTCTGGTTCTTGTTCCATCTGAGCTTGATCACAAGAGTTTTATGGATGATTAAAAGTCTGAGCCTGAATATTCTGAATGTTGAAACGCTGAGTGCCTCCAGCACATGGTCACCTGCATTCACTACATCCAATTAATTAAAATTAATCCAGTAATGTCGTTATACGTTTGGATGGAGCAAAAACCAGGACCATCTCTGGCACTCCAAGGCCAGGATTGCCTACCCCGTGGTATATCATGAGGGGTGCATCCCAATATATCCTCCTTTCCTCCACTACCACCTCCTCTCCTCCATGCCCCGGAAACCGATCTTTCTGTCCTAATCTAATGTTGCCGATTACATATTAATTACATATTAATGGCTACATATTAATTAATGTCTCATCGCAAACCACAATGTCAGGTACATTGTATACTGTACACGCAACTACTTGTACTTGAAAAGGTTCAGGCAGTTTTGCACACTTCCGGGTAGGAGACGAGTGGAGGAAAGGAGGTATTGGGACACACCCACAGTTTGCTCCTTTCATTCTCTTCTCCTCCCCTCCTCCCTTAATCCCCTCAGAGTCAACTGAGCGCGTGCAGCAAGGCCCTGGAGAGCTCCGAGGAGCAGCTGGAGCTGGCCAATCAGACGCTGTGCAACTCCCAGATGGACGGCTTCAACCAAGTAGGCCCCGCCCACATATCCCACGGCTGGATTGCAGCTGCCAGTCTAATTCGATAAGTGATGATAAAATGTTGTGGTCATAGGCAAAAAAAAAAAAAAAGAAGCTAGTTGTAAAAATGGCACATTTGCAGAGCCAGTGCACTTGCCTCTTGGTCCGAGTGCAGGACTGCGTTCGGATCTGAAATTTATCCTTTCTTCTTGTCATTCCCTTCTCTTGCTTCAAGGGGGGAATCCCAAAAATGCCAGGATGAAATATGGCAGCCACACCAAGTGTGGTTCGGATCCCATTTAAGAAAGGGGAGGGAGTAATTATATTCCCTCGCTCCCTCGTTTATCCTCCCCTCCACCAAGGGTATAAAATGCAAGCTTCCAGCAAGAAGGGAATCCCACAATGCAATGCTCCACATGGAAAAAGTGGGCGGTCACATTTCAACTCTATGGTGTTGCACTTCCGAAATGTTGCGAGGGCGGTTCAGTTCCGTTTTTGTTTGTTTCTCGTCAATCCTCCCTTGCTGAGAACCTTTTTAGTTTGCTTGCTGCACGTAGGAAATTGCGTCACAATACAGCTCCCTCGAGGGAAGACCGCTAGGGAAGGGAGGGTGTTAAATTGGATCCGAACGCAGCCCAGTAGGTTGCCCTGGAGATCTTCCCTCTGGTCTCGGCTGTGTCGATGCATGTGCCTACGTACCAGATTTCCACACTTTTATTGGTATTGGGAGTGATAGAACACTACTCAACTCTCTTCTTCTCTCTCAATCCCTGTCTCTTCCCCCTCTTTTTCTCTGACCCCTGACCTCTGACCCCAGGCGGCCAAAGAGATAAAGGATAGGTACGGTAGCGCTGTATTTTCTTCAACAGTGTCCTTGCGGCCTCCATCCATAACTTCATCAACTCACACGCGCTTTTGTATGCGCGCACGTTAAATTACATCCAGGAACTGAGAAAACATTATTCTCCTTCTTATATAGGCTAACGTCCATTTCTAGAGCTGGATAAGCAGTTTGGCTGAAGTACAGTGCTTACGCATGCAACGGCAGTGCCACACTTGGGAATTGAACCAGAAACTGCTGAGTAACAAGCCCGGTTGGCAAACTATTAATATAAACTCTGCTGCCCATACACACATACACATAATATATACACTAAAGCAATGTGCTTGAATACTTGAGTGAAGGATTTTGCAATGGTTGCAATGGTGTATTGTTATTCAGATACAGATAGAAATACCCCTTGGATATTGGTTGTACACACAAATGCACTGTGCATCACAGCTTGTATCTCAGTATTAGTCACAATAAAAGACAAAAAAAATTAGATGTTATGCTGAGAAGTCATTTGCATAATGAACATGATATGAAATCTGTTAATGGAAAAATCAAGTCTGTGGGAAAACATAAAATTCTCAAATGAGTGTTTTTCCCCACTTCGCCACTAGAGGGCACACTTTTTTTTTGTTGATGAAATATAAACAGTACATTAATTGCATGTTTTTTGTGATCGCCTTGTTCCATTCTTCCATGCCCCATGTACCTGTCTGTATGTTTTAGATACAATGTTCAGCTCTTCACACCCCCCCCAGATTTATGTATTTCCATTAGTGGGGCTGTATGTCTCAGTCATGATGTGTTTGTCTTACAACACGGCAGATTGCACTGTAAGGTGATTGTGTCTGTCGATGTCCGACACGTTGTGTGCTCTGTGCATTAGTTTCATACCTTTGATGTACAGTAGTGTTCTGCTGGTGTGTCCTATAATGTGTGTGTGTGTGTGCACAGTGTGACGATGGCCCCAGCCTTTCGCCTGTCCCTGAAGGCCAAGGTCAGTGACAACATGAGTCACATGATGGTGGATTTCACCCAGGAAAGGAACATGCTGCTGGCTCTCAAGTTCCTGCCAGGTCTGACCGCTCTCCGTTTACCCCTCTGTCTCTCTCTCTCTCTGTCCATCTCTCTGTCTTTGTCTCTCTCTCTCTCTCTGTCTCTGTCTCTCCGTCTCTCTGGCTGAATTCGGATCAAAAATGTATCCTTTATTCCTGTCGTTCCCTTCCCTTGCTTCAAGGAGGGAATCCTGAAAATGCCAGGATGAAATATGGCAGCCACACCAAGTGGGATTTGGTTCCAATGTAAGGGGAGGGAGTCATTATATAAATATAATTAGTAGGCTAATTATATTACCTCAGTTCCCTCACAACGTAATGCTCCACGCAAGTGGGAGGTCACGTTTCAACTCTATGGGGTAGAATTCCTATATCGGTTGCGAGGGCCGTTCAGTTCTGTTTTGGTTTGGTTCTCATCTATCCTCCCTTGCAGAGCACCTGTTAAGTTTGCTTGCTGCACGTAGCAAATTTCGTCACAAGGTAGCTCCCTCGAGGGAAGAGAACAAGGGAAGGGAATGTGTTAAGTTGGATCCGAATGCAGCCCCTGTCATTTTCTCTGTCTGTCTCTCCCATCTGTATCCATCTCTGTCTCTCCGTCGCTCTCTGTCTCTCCGTCGCTCTCTGTCTCTCCGTCGCTCTCTGTCTCTCCGTTACTCTCTGTCTGTCTCTCCATCTTTATCCACCTCTGTCTCTCTCTCAATGCAAGTCAATTCAATTCAATTTGCTTTATTGGAATGACAAAATTGTACAATTGTATTGCCAAAGCTTGTTGGATGAGAAAAATGACCTTGTCAACATGAAAAAAAATACTCTCTTTTTTTCTCTCTGTCTCAATTTCTTCAATTCGAGCTTGCCTGATTAAAAGTATAATTTACTGTAATATTTTACACAGGTATGTGTGTCTCTCTGTTTCTCTGATTCACAGTGAGATATTGATACTTATTGGCATGATTATGCAGCACATTGCCAAAGCAAATATTTTTGTAAAAAAATTTATTTTTGCAAAAACAACTGACGTGTTGTTGGTTGTGAATGATTAATCTTCTTGCGCGGAGGGGGGGGTCTTTGACGTCCTGCCGGTTGTTTTGCCACAGAACAAGGACATTAGTCAGTGGGCCGTTGTTTAAGCAGGCACAGACCCGCAGTGTGGCCGAACGGCATTAACGTTGACGGTATCTTAACTGGAACGAGCGAGCACACGCGCACAAAGCCTGCATTGTTTTAACGTTGCTCTCTTCTCGCACACACTCGTGCACACGCAGTGCCCGTCACTCCAGAGATCCAGGTGTCTGAGTGCCAGGTGTGTGACAACACGGTCACGGTGGTGTGGTCATTGCCGGAACCGGACAACAAAATCGACTATTACGTCCTGGAGTATCGTCGTACCAACCACGAGGGCCCGCCCCGTATACGGGAGGAACACCCCTGGATGGTGGTGGAGGGGGTTCGGCTGACCGAGTACACGCTAACAGGTAAAACACACCGAGTACACGCTAACAGGTAAAACACAGCGACCACACGCTAACAGGTAAAACGTACTAAGTACACGCTAACAGGTAAAACGTACTAAGTACACGCTAACAGGTAAAACGTACTAAGTACACGCTAACAGGTAAAACACTGAGTGAACACTAACAGGCAAACACCCTAACTTTCACAGTTAAGGCATCCTAACGCTGCTTCAACGGATGACTCTGATTCTAAGTCATTGTAGAAATCGAGGCGTTAGTCAGGACTGAGAGCTGTTGTCATAGCGCTGCTGTTTTGGTCCACAGGACTCCGTTTCGACACGCGCTACATAACCTTTCGCGTGAAGGCGTCCAACAAAGCCGTGGCGGGAGAGTTCTCAGAGCCCGTCAACCTGGAAACGCACGGTGAGGGTCGTGGCCTTTAGGTCTTTGGAAATAACCGGAAAATAGTAGCAGGAGGCTCAAAGACCAACAAGTAAAAGACGAACGAGTAACCTTCATAATGCAAAAAAAGGAGATTATATGAGCTTATATGAACCTGCATAAGACCGGAGCTTGACCTGCGTCGGACACACCTGAGTGCAGGTATAAACTCAGGCACGGTGCTCTGTGTTTAAGTTGATATTTTAGCTTTTTTCAAGCAGTAGAGCAATAAAAAAAGAGCAATAAACTCACCTTTCTTTCTGTGATGAAGGTGGCTCCTCCTCCTCCTCCTCGGTTTCCTCCTTCTGAAGTACACCAGGAGGTTTAGTACACTGACGTAGTTGCTGATACACTGACGTAGTTGCTGATACACTGATGTAGTTGCTGACGCGTCGTTGTGTGGAACCGTGAGCCTCTGCTGTGTGCCGCCCAGCCTTCCTGTTCAAACTGGACTCGGGTTCGGCTCACCAGAACCTGCGCGTGGAGGAGAACAGTGTGGAGTGGGACGGGGGCGGGGGCAAGATCCAGGACATCCGAAAGGAGAAGACCAGGACCAGCTCACCCCTGCACTCACCAGCAAGGTACACACACACACACACACACACACACACACACCAGCAAGGTATACACACACACACACACACACACACCAGCAAGGTACACACACACTCACACTCTCTCACACACACACACACACAACAGCAAGGTACACTCACACTCTCACACACACACACAGACACACACACACACACACACACACACACACACACAGACACACACACCAGCAAGGTACACACACACACACACACACACACACACACAAACACACATGCACTCACTCACCTGCTGTAACTGTCATTGTTCACCTTCCCTTCCTGCTGAAGTCCAGTACCAGTGAACTCTTACATTTAATGCCCCCCCCCCCAGGAGTGCGATGATGTCGCCAAAGAGAACGCCGTCTGCTCGGGGCGGGCGGGACCGCTTCACAGCCGAGTCCTACACTGTACTGGGTGAGCACTGGGGTGGAAGTGGGGACCCCCTGAATTAATTTAATTATCTTATGAAAAGTCTTATGGCAGCTTCAGGGTGTTAAGAAAGGGTGTCATCAGCAACATCAGCATCCTTTAATGACAGTCACCTGACGGTCTGCTGTCAAATCCTGATTGGACCAGAGCTGATCATTATCAATTCCAGAGAATGTAGATGTTTTTTTATTATTTTTTGTATTTGCCACCCAACCCGGGGCTGTATATATCGAATCCTCATCCCAATCTGGAATGTCCAACTGTCTGAAACCACATGTTTCATGCATGAAACACCCTGGAAATTTGGGTGAGCAGGGACACCCAGTTCTCCTCCTGCACAGAGGCATCAGACTATGACCTTTCACATGCGGCTTTGACATGCAGTCTGACGCGCACCCTTATCGGCCAGCAGGGGTCGCCCAAGAGCGATTAAAACGCTGACCCCTGAACCCTCCCACACCTGTTTTTCTTAAACAAATCAGAGCCCTATATACTGCGTCCTGTTTACTGTGTACTAGCCTACTGCATACTGCTTACTGTATACTGTTGTTTAGTGACATGCAGTATGCAAAAAATATCTTCCATACTATTATCAGCAAAAACCCAGAAATAAGTATATCATCCGGGGATATTAAGAACTCCCCCTCCCATAACCCCAGGCGACACGATGATTGACGCGGGCCAGCACTATTGGGAGGTGTGGTTCGACAAAGACAGCAAGGCGTTCGGCGCGGGCGTGGCACTGCGCTCCCTGGGGCGGTTCGACCAGCTGGGCAAGAGCTCCGCCTCCTGGTGCGTCCACCTCAACAACTGGCTGCAGCAGAGCTTTAGCGCCAAACACAACAACAAGGCCCGCCCCCTGGACTGCGCTATCCCCGACCGCGTGGGAGTCTACTGCAGCTACGACGAGGGTGAGCCGTCCGTCAGCTGTCACAAAACTCCCCATCCTCAGGAGTGGCATCAACATTGTATGTGTTTAGTCATTTTAGAGACAATATATATACTGATGTACTGACTCTAACAATATATACTGCTCAAAAGAAGTTAAGGGTCAAAAATATTTGTGCATATAAATATAAGCTAACGAGCTAAAATGGTGACGACTAATGACAAAATAATTCTTTGATGGCTCAAGAACAGAAAACAAAAAACTTTTGATTAGACACTAGTTTATTACCCTGATGAAAAAAAGATTCTATATATATTTAGGTTGGGGTCAATTTAATTTAAATTCAGGAAATTAATAGGAATTCAATATTCACAAAAGTGCCCATAAGTTTTCATGCAGATTGACTGACTGAATTGAAACATATCCCAGCCCTTATATATTTTTAAACATAAATTTATATACACATACATACATGTGTGTATGAAGATGTACACGCGTGTAGTTTGTTGCGTGACGTGTACCCTCTTGTCCCTGAGGGTCTGTCTCTTCTTCCCCCCGTCCTGCAGGAGTTCTGTCCTTCTACAACGCCAGAAGCAAGCAGCCCATCCACACCTTCAGAACCAAGTTCACACAGCCCATAGTGCCTGCGTTCATGGTGAGACACACACACAGCACATTCACACAGCCCATAGTGCCTGCGTTCATGGTGAGACACACACGCACATTCACACAGCCCGTCGTGCCTGCGTTCATGGTGAGACACACACACACACACGCACATTCACACAGCCCGTCGTGCCTGCGTTCATGGTGAGACACACACGCACATTCACACAGACCGTCGTGCCTGCGTTCATGGTGAGACACACACACACACACACACACACACACACACACACACACACAGCCCATTGTGCCTACTTTAATGGTGAGAATATACACACATTGAATGACATCATCCATGTCCATGTACTATAACGGTGTCAAAGTAACAACCAACAATGTTCTTCAAAACCCAATGTAACTAAACCATAATGTTGTGTAAAACCCTTTTTCTGCTCCTGAGTTAAATTTTTTGGAAGTGCACGGGTTTTGTCAAGCGACACTGGTGATATTCGTCATGGTTACACGTGCAGTGATTGTTCTCCTTGTCCTTCCACTCAGTGTTGCTGGCTCTCTGTCGCCCCCTGCAGGTTTGGAACGGTAGTTTCTCCGTGCAGACGGGCCTGCAGGTTCCCAGCGTGGTGCAGAACGGACAGAGGAGAAACAGCGGCACCAGCAGCTCCAACGCCAGCCTCAACTAGAACCAGGTCCAAACTCCAGAACCGCCACAAAACCTCACCCCACCCCACCCCTGCCCTGGCACCGTCTGGGACGTTGATCCCAGATCAGCTCCATCACCTCGTCTCTCAGTGAGCCAGCAGGACTCCATAAGCCCGCTCCCACCTCCCACCTCCCACCTCCCTGCACCCTGTCTTCGACAGGCCAAGTCTGCCTCCTCCTCCTCGTTTTACCTGCTTCTCGTGCCTTTTTGGTGGTGCCCTACCACACCCAAAAAAAAATCACTTTTTGCGTAGATTAATTTCTTAGGTGCTCTAGTCATGATAACCCTCCTCAGCAGTGCGGACCCCACAAAGCAGCATGTTTGGGTACGACTGCGCACCTGTAAACGTGAGCTCCGCTGTGCGTCTGCCGCTCAAACGGGTTTCAGAACAAACGGAACCTTGTCATCTCTTCTCACAGCTTTGAATGCTTTTGGACTCAAGGTCATCTTGCTTTTGAAGATCAGCAAGAAAACGAAAATTCCTTTAAAATAGCGTAGCAGCAGATTAGACTCTTAATTAAGTAGGTTTGTCACTTCTGACAGAATGTATTTCATATTACGGTACTGAATGAATTGGTGTGGACCGGGGTGTGGACCAGGGGTGTCTGCTCTGGGGAACACAGTGTCACATTAAAGTCAATGATTGGCTGATATTTTAAGTCCCCGATTGGCCACACACCTTGAAACAGTTTTAAGGACAGAAATGGTTGCCGATTGAAAGGAAACCACAAAACTCAAGCCCCTACAGTACCAGTGGGGGGGGCGGTCATGGTGTGTCTGAGTGCACGCTGGCCACCTACCAGCCCCTGCAAAATGACTGTTCCACTACAATTAGGAGATCAACTTTGACACACTTTCTATTTGAAGGTTAGTTTTGAGATTGCATTTAGTCACGCAAGACATCACCGACTGTTATAACACCTGTTCTGCTCTCCCCTATGAACCAGTAATTCTGTGTCCGCGTGCCAATTATGAGTTGTACAATAATAATGGTATAAGAGTGTTAAGGATTCATGCACTAGTCAGTATTTTAACAATGTAATCCAGAATGCTTCCAGATAAGAATTTGAAACAGATTTTATTTGATGAAGGAGGGGGAAAAAATATGACCTTGTAAATTTACAACTGTCTCTGTACCTCCAGGCCAATAAAGGGGCAGTGTGATGACAGCATTTGTGTGTTTTTATAAGTGCTGTAATATGTCTGCTCACCACTAGGGGCGCAATTACTCTGCCCAAACGAGGATGGTTGAACCGGGTGAACACTTCCAGTAGATTAAAACGTTGGTTTTTTTTTAGTTTCTGAAATCTTTTGACATCTGCTACACTGCTAACATGCTAACACACCTGTCTGTGTGTTAGCATGTTAGCCCCCATCTGTGTGTTAGTTTGAAATGTTTTGACATCTACTATGCTAACATGCCAACACACAGACATGTCTGTTAGCATGTTAGCAACAGTCTGTGTTAGTTTGTGAAATATTTTGACAACATCTACTACGCTGCTAATATGCTAACACGCAGACGAGCGTGAAATCTGGGGGTGAAATGGGGGTCCAAGCACACAGGAGAATTCTTTCCTCTGTTGTCCTCAGCATGCAAAATGATTCTTTTACTTTCCCATTGAGCTGTACATCATTGAAGAGCACATTTTCCATGGCCACATGATCCACATTACAGGACACACATACATATATACATATGTACATACTGACACTTCGGGAGTCACTGGAAACCAAGAATAAAGTACAGTACCGTCTAGGCCAAAAACCACAGAATAATATTCTAATATACACACGACCACATGCGGCAACAAATCCTCACCACTCGAGTGCAAATACACAGATGGACACATCAATGGCGGATGCTACATCTTACACGGTGGCTTTACAATCACTTAACGGCGCGGTGGCTCCAGCAGGCCAGGGGTCCTTGCGCAAACGCTTGTACGGATCGATTACTCGTTAATCTTCTGCCCTTGATTTTATGGCTGCTGGTCCAGTTACACCATCAGGCCCAACAACAGTCTCGGGCCACAGGGCAGCTCCCCGGCAAGTGTGAGTTTTGGGGGTGTCCAGTGGCAGGGAGAACAAGTCAGTCCACCACACACAATCATTTCTCAGAATGTCAGTCTGGACAAATGAATCCCCCTCCATAATCAGTTGGAATGGTACAGTCCATCCCTGAAGGCTGGGGAGGTACACCGGACACAATGGTACAGTCCATCCCTGAAGGCTGGGGAGGTACACCGGACACAATGGTACAGTCCATCCCTGAAGGCTGGGGAGGTACATCGGACACAACGCAGTCCCTCAGAGTGCTGCAGCTCGACAAAAACAAGTCAGGAAAACACAGCTGGTAGAAGGTCACTTGTGATTGGGCGAATTCTGGAACAGACCTATCTACTCGATTGGCTGAAGCTTCATAATATGGGGCGGGGGTGTCACTCCATAGTGGCTCGTCTCTGCTCCAGTTTGAGTTTCAGCTCTTCCGATAGGTCTGTAGAAGGGAGGAGAGGGGGGACACGTATATGAGGTCACTCCTGTTCTGAGTTTAGCCTTTTGAAGAGTAGGGCCGTGACTGAATATGACCCCTGTTCCCTGTCCCTATGTGCCCTGTCCTCTCAATTTGCAAGCAGTGTCCCCATTTGTGAGAGAAAGTCACCCACTCAAAAGCTTTTTGACGGAGTGGACTCAAATATGCGCCCTCAAAAGGGTGTAGGGGTCGTATTCGGACACGGCCTAGGTTTTTTTTCAAAATTCAGTCAGTGTTCTAGAACTCGTCGCCAGTAGTGATTGTTACATCAGCAGTAGAATATTGAGTTAAGAACTTTCCACCTGAAAGGGCTACGATCAGTCTCCCTTAAGCCACTTAACATTTTCCCCCAATTTTGGGGAGAATGACATCACTCACTGTGAGCCAATGGTGGTGCAGTCACGTTGAAGCGCTTCAGCTTGTCACTGAGCGCCCCCGACTGAAGTTCCGTATCCGGGGGCATCGGCAGTGGCTTGAAGGTCCGCCTCTCAGCCCCTGCAACAAGAGGAAGCAAAAGGGCACAGGTTCAGGGGTTAAAGGTCAAGAGTCAGGAGTGAGGAGACACTTTGGGGCAGATATGTTTGGGGGGGGGGGGTTGGTTGTAAGTGTACGTGTTTTAACTGAACAGAAATTGAAAACTGAATTTCAAGGGGATCCATAGTTAGATCCAAGATCCAAGTTAAACTTTTTGAAATTCAGTCAAATCCCAGCATTCAAATTATGAAATACAAATTCAGTGTAATCAAAATTAGATTTCAAAACTTTATATACAATTCCAAGTTATGAAATACAAATTCGGATTAACAATGTAAATTCAGTTGTCTGGTGACAAGATTTACACCAGACGTGGTCCTCTTTCCATGGACTGGAGGAGCAGAAGAGAGCGAGACAGACGGACAGGAAGACGGGGGAAATGGGGCAGAGCGATGGGAAAAAGGAAAGGAAAGACGCACCTGGAGAACTGTTGTATGGCCTTTCAGAGGCGGTCCTTCGGGGAAGGAAGACTCTGATTGGTGACTGGGGCTTCTTCCCTGAAACAAGATCACCAGTGAGGGAGGGTGTCTGTGTGAAGCCTTGTGATTGACAGCACTGTCCTGCGCTGTCAATCACTGACTCGAAGCAAGATAGAGGTAATTGAACAGAGGCCAATAATCACCTGTGTATGTACACGTCCGTGCGTGTGCATGTGTGTGTGTGTGTGTGTGTGTGTGTGCACGCTCTCCAGACTGTTTGTGGCTGGGTGTGTTAACACTGTTAGTGTGTGCGCGTGTTTTACCTGGTTTGGGAGGCAGGGCTGGAGCCCTTGGGAGGGGGCTGCTTGGGGCCCACTGTAGGCTCCTCTCTCCGTTCTCATCGTTGGACTTCACAAAGGCTGGGGGGGTGAGAGAGGGGAGGTAAAACTCAGAATTCTCAGGGATCAATGACAAGTACTCATGACTTTGTTTCATGTGTGATTGTGTATGCATGTGTACAGAGGTGTAAAGTCCACCTCTGCATACACATATACTGTATATGTGTGTGTATTTGTATTTGTTAGTATGAGCGTGTGTATTTGTTAGTATGTGCATGTGTATTTGTTAGTATGCGCGTGTGTATTTGTTAGTATGCGCGTGTGTATTTGTTAGTATGCGCGTGTGTGTTTCTCACCGATGTTCTCCTCGTAGGGCTCCTCCAGTAGAAAAGGTTGCAGGGTTCCTGATGTTTTCTCTAGCAGGCAGTTTATGACATCATGAAGCGTATCACACGGGATCTGAGAGAGAGAGAGAGAGAGAGAGAGAGAGAGAAAGAGAAAGAGAAAGTTCTGAGAATGTTCCAGAATCCACAGCCTTTGACCTTTGTACTCAAAAACAAGCGAGTCGGCACAGACCTTTGTAAGGGTGACCCCAGGTGACCCCAGGGTTTTCAGATTATTAGTCATTAATCGTGTGTCATTTATCTGGGAATAGATGACATCACTCAGGTGCTTATCAGAGTCTCTCAGTGGTAATGAGTCCAAAGTCTTTATTCACAGCGATAAGTTTTACGGGCAGTGTGATGCAACAGGTTTTTGTGGAATCAACACCAATAAAATGCAACTTTTCACACCCTAAACATCTCTTTTCCTTAAACCACCACGGAAGAGAAGTGGCTATAGACACATTGGTATTAGGTTTGCGGTTGAGCATTACATTGTGTTGCAAAATGTACTGTTCTGCTTCTGTTAATCCTTTCCTGTGCTAGTATTGTATTTTCATGTCACACCAATAACTGGTTTCTGGGGGAAGTGATGTCATGAGTCAGTGAAAGGAGAGGCGAACCGTGAAACCAGGAGATTGGGAAAGTACAGGGAAACGTGTGTGTGTGTGTGTGTGTGTGTGCGTGAGAACGAGCCCATAAGCACATATACACACAGACCCCACACAGGCGTGCTAGCGCACTTACCGGGTTTTCCACATCGATGACATATCCTCCTTCCTGCCGCTGAGAAACACGGTAATGTCTGAACACTGACCTGGGGGAGGAGAGAGAGAGAGAGAGGGAGAGAGCTAGGTTATCACTGTTTACCTGTATGTGACAGGACAGGTAAAGGATGTGGTGTGTTGTATTCTGTAGGGTGCTGGGGCCCAGTGCTCAGGCGATAAAGGAGGGTGGGTGTTAATTACCCGTTGAGGTCCTGGCGCGTGGTGACGGCCAGTGAAGCACCGTCCCGCCCCGGACGCAGCAGCAGGTTCCCACAGTCTGGGTGCCTCTCCAGCAGCACCTCGGCCTCTCTGCGCGACACGGGCTGGAAACACCTGCACACAAACCACACACCTCAACACACCTGCACACTAACCACACACCTGCACACTAACAACACACCTGCACACTAACCACACACCTCAACACACCTGCACACTAACCACACACCTCAACACACCTGCACACTAACCACACACCTGCACACTAACCACACACCTGCACACTAACCACACACCTCAACACACCTGCACACTAACCACACACCTCAACACACCTGCACACTAACCACACACCTCAACACACCTGCACACTAACCACACACCTCAACACGAACCACACACCTGCACACGAACCACACACCTCCACATAAACCACACACCTGCACACTAACCACACACCTCAACACACCTGCACACAAACCACACACCTCAACACACCTGCACACAAACCACACACCTCAACACACCTGCACACTAACCACACACCTCAACACACCTGCACACTAACCACACACCGCAACACACCTGCACACTAACCACACACCTCAACACACCTGCACACTAACCACACACCTCAACACACCTGCACACTAACCACACACCTCAACACACCTGCACACAAACCACACACCTCAACACACAAACCACACACCTCAACACACCTGCACACTAACCACACACCTCAACACACCTGCACACTAACCACACACCTCAACACACCTGCACACAAACCACACACCTCAACACACCTGCACACAAACCACACACCTCAACACACCTGCACACAAACCACACACCTCAACACACCTGCACACTAACCACACACCTCAACACACCTGCACACTAACCACACACCGCAACACACCTGCACACTAACCACACACCTCAACACACCTGCACACTAACCACACACCTGCACACTAACCACACACCTCAACACACCTGCACACAAACCACACACCTCAACACACCTCCACAAAAACCACACACCTCAACACACCTGCACACAAACCACACACCTCAACACACCTGCACACAAACCACACACCTCAACACACCTGCACACTAACCACACACCTCAACACACCTGCACACAAACCACACACCTCAACACACCTGCACACTAACCACACACCTCAACACACCTGCACACTAACCACACACCTCAACACACCTGCACACTAACCACACACCTGCACACTAACCACACACCTCAACACACCTGCACACTAACCACACACCTCAACACACCTGCACACTAACCACACACCTCAACACACCTGCACACTAACCACACACCTCAACACACCTGCACACTAACCACACACCTCAACACACCTGCACACTAACCACACACCTCAACACACCTGCACACTAACCACACACCTGCACACTAACCACACACCTCAACACAGCTGTATACTAACCACACACATGCACACTAAACTATCTATTTTATTAACTGCAGAAGTGACTATGATGTAACTAAGATGTGACTGACGTCTAGTTAAATACAGGTATAATGGTATGTATTAAATATAGCCGATACAGATATCCATGCGTTAAATATAGGTGATACTGGTATATGCATTAAGTACAGGTGATACGGGTGTATAGGTATATGTATTAAGTACAGGTGATATGGGTGTATAGGTATGCATGTTAAATATAGGTGATACTGATATATGTATTAAGTACAGGTGATATGGGTGTATAGGTATATATATTAAATATAGGTAATAAATACAGGTATGAATGGAGGTGGGAGTGACACTCACGCTGGGATCTCTCCCAGCAGGGGGAGGTGCAAGGGGGTGGTGGGAGCGGCTGGGAGGGAGGAGGTTTTTCGCCTCCTCTTCTCCTTCTCCACCACCTCACCCAGCAAGTGGAGCTGTCCTGGGAGGAGATTCAGAGAGGTGGGCACAGAGAGCTGAGAGGGGGGAGGGAGAAAGTTAATACACACGTCACACAATGCCCTTTTCAGCTTAGTAAACTTAAAGCCAAGATACACCCACATGCATGGCACATCAATGCAGCAATCAGTCCCACAAAATTCACTTCTAAAACATAAACCTGCAGAAAACTCTACCAACAAAAAAAACATGTCCTCACAGTGACAAAGAATGCGATGGGAAATGAGTCAGGTTTGGAGCAGGGCAGGTTTGGAGCAAGGCAGGTTGGAAACAATAATAATGACAGCATTCCAGGTAACCAAAAAACAGTGCAGAAACGAGCGGACAGGTGACAGGTATGAAGAACGCAGCCGATAGGTGTAAAGAGCTGTCAGGTGACAGGTATGAAGAACACAGCCGATTGGTGTGAAGAGCTGTCAGGTGACAGGTATGAAGAACACAGCCGATTGGTGTGAAGAGCTGTCAGGTGACAGGTATGAAGAACACAGCCGATTGGTGTGAAGAGCTGTCAGGTGACAGGTATGAAGAACACAGCCGATTGGTGTGAAGAGCTGTCAGGTGACAGGTATGAAAACAGTTTGTTGCTTTACGTTTTGTTATGAGCTTTGGTGAAGCCGTTCCCAAACAGATCAGTGAAACAAACAGACATAATGAAATACTGACCTCGACCACAGCATGGATGAATCCCTTCCACAGCTCACGAGACTCCAGACTTGGAGCCTGAGAGAGAGAGAGAGAGAGAGAGAGAGAGAGGAGAGGAAAGGGGGAGAGAGAGAAGGCAGGCAGTGAGAGGCCTGGCCTGTAACAGTGTACCACAGTACAGTAGTAGTGTTGGGGTACACACTACAAAAAACAAAAAATAAGTCAATCTTAACAAGCATTTTAGTCTTACATTTAGACTTGAAATCTTATTTATATTACTTTTTTGCTAAATAAGACAAAGATTACCAATGAGGTGAGAGTTTCACTCATTTCATGATTTGCCAGTTAGGTAAGAATGTCACTTTCCAAGCAAAAAGTAACTTAAAACAAGGTCATATTTTCTACTAAAAAGATTTTAAGTCTCATTACAAGACTAAAACACTTGTTAAGACAGACATGTTTTGCAGTGTTGATGTGCAGTAGGCAGTTTTGGGGTACAGTAAGCAGTGTTGGGGTGCAGTGGGCAGTAATTGGGGTGCAGTGGGCAGTGTTGGGGTGCAGTGTTGGGGTACAGGGTCTCACCGTGAGTTTGACCTCCCCGTCCTTCATCCGCAGACTGAAGCGTGCCGCCTCCAGGTTCCGGTCTCTGGTCCCGTCATCCACCAGGGAGACAAAACCACTGAGCTCCAGCTTCTCTATATACTACGCACACACGAACGAACAGAAAGAAAAGTAGAGGTGGTCAGTACAGGTCCAATTTGCTGACGGATTCACTCACTCTCACACTCTCACACTCTCACACTCTCACACACTCACACACTCACACACTCACACACTCACACACTCACACACTCACACACTCACACACTCACACACTCACACACTCACACACTCACCTCACTGTCCTTGTGGCTGTTGAAGAAAAACAGTGTGTTTCCACACATACTCGTCCACAGCCTCCGAAACACCTAGGGGGGAGAATTTATTTAATTTAATAAACGTCAATATCAATTCAAATGACAGGAAAATCACGAGGCTCAAACAAACATAATGTGAGAGAGAAGTGTTATTGCCTGTAACAGTAAATATTGTGCACACAGTAACACTGAAAAAGGCGGGAAGACACAAAGTGAAAAGGGGAGAAGGGGTGCATGGAGGGTGGGGGCGAAACGGGGAACAGGCCTGAGGAGTGCTTTACTTACACCCCTGTCAACTCAACACCCAAAACTAGCACACATTTCGTACACAAGAAGGAGGCGACCGCGGTTTACGTCACTAAATTCCTCACTGCTGTTCAAGCGCTCCTCCTGTGTCATGTGAACAAAACAGCAACTTTATTCACCTCACATTCGACAGGGACTGAACCCCATTCTTTAGACTTGCAGAGTCAAAGGCGCGTGGAGTACTTGGGGCTGCTTACCCAATGTGAAAACAGCCTTTCTGGCAAGTTCTCTTAGGCGGACCTTTCGCAAGTCTGCATTAATGCAGACTTACCTGCCCCCGGAAAAACAGCGTTAAAGTCCGCAAGTCCACAGTCCACGAGTCCAGAGAGCTCAGTTTGGGATTGAGCCTGCATTTATAGTCAGTGACTGTAGCCAAAAAGAAAAAACCCACTTCCCATCAACATAGTGCCCCGGCTGTGTGGGGGCACGTGATGCCGTGCGGGTGCACGTGATGCCGTGCGGGTGCACGTGATGCCGTGCGGGTGCACGTGATGTTGTGTGGGTGCACGTGATGCTGTGCGGGTGCACGTGATGCTGTGCGGATGCACGTGATAGCACATGATGTTTATTGTCAAAAAACAGACATAGAAGCACAAAGCCCAAGGACAAAGTTAAAGCCTGGGGTTATACAGCGATGCAGGATTCCCGAGTTAGCAGGATAACTGCACTGAGTAAAAGCTGGGACCCTCCCAAATCGGGAACATGGACTTAAGTACAAAACGCTGTTCTGGGTTTTAATCCAGCTAACTCAGTAATCCTGCTTCATAGTATACCCCCCAGGTCCCCCTTCGCCAGAATTAGACCGTGTCGGTGAAGCAGTTCCGACATGCTCAAAAACTCTCACGCGCAAATGTAGCTCCGCTCAAAGAGTTTTGCTGAGGGCGACGCCCAGACCTGCTCCGACTGCAATATTTTCATACAAACAGCAGCAGCCAAACCGGTTTTTAATATTAATCTCTTTTCTTGTTTTTCTTGTTCACAGTTGTGATCATGTCATCCCGTTATTGTAGAGGACTGCACACCGTTAGGCTGCATCCCAATATCCTTCACTCCCCACCTCCTTTCCTCCACTCGTCTCCTACCCGGAAGTATGCAAAACTGCCTGAACGTTTCAAGTACAAGTATTTGCATGTACAGCATACAATATACCTGACATTGTGATTGGCATCGATACATTCATTAATATGTAACAATTAATATGAAATCAGCAACATTAGATTAAAACACAAAGATCAGTTTCCGGGGCATGGAGGAGAGGAGGTGGTAGTGGAGGAAGAGAGGAGAGGAGGTGGTAGTGGAGGAAGAGAGGGCGCTTTTTTTGAGTATTGGGACGCAGCCCCAGTTTCCTGCTGAAAACGCGTTTGGGCTCATAAGGAAAACATCCACGTGTTTGGGCTCATAAGGAAAACATCCACGTGTTTGGGCTCATAAGGAAAACATCCACGCGTTTGGGCTCATAAAAAAAACATCCACGTGTTTGGGGTCATAAGAAAAACATCCACGTGTTTGGGGTCATAAGGAAAACATCCATGCGTTTGGGCTCATAAGAAAAACATCCACGCGTTTGGGCTCATAAGAAAAACATCCACGTGTTTGGGCTCATAAGAAAAACATCCACGTGTTTGAGCTCATAAGGAAAACATCCACGTGTTTGAGCTCATTGCAGACTATACCACTCCTTGTAAAAATAACAGCTTTATATAAAATAACAGCTGAGACAGCCACAGTAAAAACTGGGCATGGTTTTCCATCTGGAATTTGTGGATTTCTGAGCAGAGACAGGGTAAAGATAAGGGCACTTAAAATAATCTTTTGTTTTTGTCGTTTACCAGAATAGGCCATAAGGAAGCAGTATTTTATTTTTCATTTTTTTGGCACACATTGTTTAATAACTGCTCTATAAATCTGTGTAAGAAGTGAAAATACTAATGAGGTAGAGTTGGAATTCCACACCCCACCCTGCCTATCAAAAAAACGTCTATCCAGGAGAGTTAATTCAACTTTTATTGACAAAACAAGCTACACAATTTTGTCATGTACACTGCTAAAAGAAATTAAGGGAACACTTGCTCAACACAGTATACAACACAGTCTCCTACCCGGAAGTATGCAAAACTGCTTGAATGTTTCAAGTACAAGTATTTGCATGTACAGCATACAATATACCTGACATTGTGATTGGCATCAATACATTCATTAATATGTAACAATTAATATGAAATCAGCAACATTAGATTAAAACACAAAGATCAGTTTCCGGGGCACGGAGGAGAGGAGGTGGTAGTGGAGGAAGAGAGGGCGCTTTTTTTGAGTATTGGGACGCAGCCCCAGTTTCCTGCTGAAAACGCGTTTGGGGTCATAAGGAAAACATCCACGCGTTTGGGCTCATAAGGAAAACATCCACGCGTTTGGGCTCATAAGAAAAACATCCACGCGTTTGGGCTCATAAGGAAAACATCCACGCGTTTGGGCTCATAAGAAAAACATCCACGCGTTTGGGGTCATAAGGAAAACATCCACGCGTTTGGGGTCATAAGGAAAACATCCACGTGTTTGAGCTCATTGCAGACTATACCACTCCTTGTAAAAATAACAGCTTTATATAAAATAACAACTGTGAGACAGCCACAGTAAAAACTGGGCATGGTTTTCCATCTGGAATTTGTGGATTTCTGAGCAGAGACAGGGTAAAGATAAGGGCACTTAAAATAATCTTTTGTTTTTGTCGTTTACCAGAATAGGCCATAAGGAAGCAGTATTTAATTTTTCATTTTTTTGGCACACATTGTTTAATAACTGCTCTATAAATCTGTGTAAGAAGTGAAAATACTAATGAGGTAGAGTTGGAATGCCACACCCCACCCTGCCGATCAAAAAAACGTCTATCCAGGAGAGTTAATTCAACTTTTATTGACAAAACAAGCTACACAATTTTGTCATGTACACTGCTAAAATAAATTAAGAGAACACTTGCTCAACACAGTATAACACCAAGTCAATTAAACTTCTGGAATATCGATCTGTCCAGTTAGAAAACAAACTATTGTGAATCAATTTCACCTGCTTTGGAGCAAATGAAAGTGACAACAGATGGACAGGAGAGGCAACAGCAAGACAACCCCCAAAACTTAAATGGTTTTGCAGGTGGTGGCCACAGACCATTTCTCTCTCCTTATCCTTCCTGACTGATTTTTCTCTAGTTTTGCATTTTGCTAGTGCCCTTGTCACTACTGGTAGCATGAGGCGGTACCTGCAGCCCATTCAGGTTGCACAGATAGTCCAGCTCCTCCAGGATGGCACATCCATACGTGCCATCGCAAGAAGGTTTGCTGTGTCTCCCAGCACAGTCTCAAGAGCGTGGAGGAGATACCGGGAGACGGGCCATTACACGAGGAGAGCTGGACAGGGCCGTAGAAGGGCAACAACCCAGCGGCAGGACCGGTATCTGCTCCTTTGTGTGAGGAGGAACAGGAGGAGCACTGCCAGAGCCCTACAAAATGACCTCCAGCGGGCTACTCATGTGCATGTTTCTGACCAAACTGTCAGAAACAGACTCCATGAGGGTGGCATGAGGGCCCGACGTTCTGTAGTGGGACCTGTGCTCACAGCCCAGCACCGTGCAGCTCGATTGGCATTTGCCAGAGAACACCAGAATTGGCAGGTTTGCCATTGGCGCCCCGTTCTCTTCACAGATGAGAGCAGGTTCACACTGAGCACAGACGTGAAAGAGTCTGGAGATGCAGTGGTGAATGTCATGCTGCCTGCAACATCATCCAGCATGACCGGTTTGGTTTAATTTACTTGGTGTTATACTGGGATGATTAAGTGTTCCCTTAATTTTTTGAGCAGTGTATAAACAGCATGGATATGGCTCTTCCTGTAAGCCCAGGGTGTTAATGGCTCTTCCTGTAAGCCCAGGGTGTTAATGGCTCTTCCTGTAAGCCCAGGGTGTTAATGGCTCTTCCTGTAAGCCCAGGGTGTTAATGGCTCTTCCTGTAAGCCCAGGGTGTTAATGGCTCTTCCTGTAAGCCCAGGGTGTTAATGGCTCTTCCTGTAAGCCCAGGGTGTTAATGGCTCTTCCTGTAAGCCCAGGGTGTTAATGGCTCTTCCTGTAAGCCCAGGGTGTTAATGGCTCTTCCTGTAAGCCCAGGGTGTTAATGGCTCTTCCTGTAAGCCCAGGGTGTTAATGGCTCTTCCTGTAAGCCCAGGGTGTTAATGGCTCTTCCTGTAAGCCCAGGGTGTTAATGGCTCTTCCTGTAAGCCCAGGGTGTTAATGGCTCTTCCTGTAAGCCCAGGGTGTTAATGGCTCTTCCTGTAAGCCCAGGGTGTTAATGGCTCTTCCTGTAAGCCCAGGGTGTTAATGGCTCTTCCTGTAAGCCCAGGGTGTTAATGGCTCTTCCTGTAAGCCCAGGGTGTTAATGACTCTTCCTGTAAGCCCAGGGTGTTAATGGCTCTTCCTGTAAGCCCAGGGTGTTAATGACTCTTCCTGTAAGCCCAGGGTGTTAATGACTCTTCCTGTAAGCCCAGGGTGTTAACTCCATTGCTAGAGAGCCACAGTTCCTGCATGGGGTTTTCTAGTCTCATCAGACTGTTTAATCAGCAGACAATTTAGGATGTCAAAATAAAGTGAGGAACTCTGTCGCCAACCAGCTACTTAAATTAATTGCTTCCCTTACGGAAATAGAATATGTTACAATACATTGTGCATGTGGCCCTTCATTCTTTTTTATAAAAATTCCACAGCACATTTTTAGAAACTATACATACACATACAAGAATGTTAGAAATTTCTTGTATATCTGCACATATATTTTGAAGTTTTGCAATATCTTGGAAATACATTTTTATTTTATTTATTTTTATTTTATTCTTCGTGAGCCAGTCTTGCTGCAGCTCGTGTGAGGACACGCCCCTTTGCCCTCGCCATGGCGATGATAATGACATCCTTTGCCTCAGCTGATCTGGGACTATTCCTCATTACCAACAGCACCTGACCCCCTCCTTTATTCTCTAAACCACGGGTGTAGAACTCCATTCCTGGAAGACGTGTGTGTGTGTGTGTGTGTGTGTGTGTGTGTTACTCTGACTTCATTTCATAAACGTAAACATACACCCAACGCTGATTCACTCGTAATGTATACATCGGACCACAGCGAAACGTTTTCACCAAGAACACACGTGGGGTCTGCAGCTGTAGCTGACGACTACATCGAAAATGCAAGACAGAATAAAAACATTTAAAAAAACAGCCTAATGATGTCATTAAGAATAGAAGTTGGCATGAAACTCCAAACCTGATTGGCCCTAGTTTAAAGTGTGGGGGGGTGGGGGCTTGGGGGGTGTGCGCTTTAAATTCATTTAGTCTTCCTGCCTGCTCTCCCTCCCCCTTTTGTTCTTTTCACTGCATTCTCCCCTGGGGGGGCTCTCCCCTGGGGGGGCTCCCCCCTGCCCCCACCGTACCCCCATAACAGGCCACATGTACCCCTCTATCCTCACTAGCAGCTGCTTAATTACCTCCAGGGAGGGAGCCAGTCAGAAGAGCAGCCCCCTGCTTTGAATGTGTAAATAAATAATACTCGTAAAAAAGCGTAATTTTCCCTGGAGTGCCTTTTACACGTTTAAAATTCACCCTCTCAAATCCTCCACCCAGTCATTAAACTACAGCCCAAACTAGAGCCAAAATCTGCAATACCACTCACAACAGGCAGGCGACAATATATACTCCGGTCGCACCAAATGAGAAATCTTTCCCCAACTCAATCCGCATCAAGTCCAATGACCTAATCCGCAGGGGACTGGACTGATAGCGAAGACATACATTTACATATAATGGTTATGTGATGCAAATTGATGTATAGACAGAAATGGGGAATTAGTTAACTTAACACTGCCACAGATAGACACAGAAGCAGGCAAGGATGTCGGTCTCTCATAATGCGACTTTTTTTCCGTTATCAGATTATTTTATTCTGACTATGGTCCATATTATTAATTTATACAGGTATACATTTCAGCTTCCATGGGTAGTTCCTCTACTCGCATATTAACACATTCTATTTTACAAAAATGCATGTATTCCAAGATAAAATAATTCAAACTTCTGCACATCCTAAATGCATGGGTGAAGCCTAGATGCACTGGAATGATGAGGGAACGATATAACCAGAACTAAATGTTATGTGCAGGTCCTTAACACTGCAGTTAGGGTTCTTGGCATCCATCAAAGTACTAAAGGTTAACTCTGTGTGAAATGTTATAGGCTATATGCTGACTATGGATGTGATTGCGATTGAGCAAAGTGGACATTGAGAACGTGGCAAATCATGATTTAATACACGAATTCCCAAGATTTATAACATAGACATGTAAGTTTTATTCTGCCTTTAATTACCAAGTAAATAAATCACACTTTTGCGCATGGTTACAAGCAGAGCCTTGCAATGTCGCGACAGCAGGGCAGGCTGTGCACTATTGTTTGGTTATTTATGAGTAACGCTAGAGATCGAAATAACCGATATAAAAGCGCTACAGATACACCGGTAGCCTACATTTAGGCTACAGTATGTTGACGGCAGTTTAAGATTCCTGCAAATCAACACATTCCGCACACAATGACGAGCATCACTGAGATCTCGCCGCCTGGACAAAGAAGTATTGTCCCCGGCTCTCTCAATCCACGTTGAATCGACATTCTGTCCTTTCATGTAGCCTTGGCTAGTGCAGAATAAAATGACAAGCAACGAATCCATGCACGTTTCCTACCAGCAGTCATAATGGGGAATAATAATATTCGTGCAAGTTCAACGATTTCATACATTTGTTTGTGTGTGTGTGTGTGTGTGTGTGTGTGTGTGTGTGTGTGTGGACTCGTAATTTGTGCACTGCAAAATGCATTTGCAGTAAACTGCCAGGCGTTTAATTCAGCATGCTGTAACCTTGCTCCATCTCGAGCCAGGGTGTCAGCTGCAACTGATTTGGAAGGTGCCGGTGCGAGCGATATAACGTAAGGCTAGCTACAATACAACGACATAACACCTAACTAATTTACTAAATAGCATATGAAGGGCGAAAAGGAGAGAAGAGAAGTAGGATACCTTTTCCTTTGACGCCCTCTTCTCGAGATAGCCCTCGTGGTAGCAGGAAGGCAGCTGTGACCGCGGTCGCCCGGCTCGTTTTGTGGATGTCGTAGCCGCCATGAAGAGCTGAGCTGCGAACTCGGGAGCAGCGGGACAAAGAGAAAAGCTCTGATCGTAAGATGAAGTAACCGGGGGAAATGCCTCGCCTTTCCCCTGACGAAGAACCACTGTGACAATTAAGCAAATAATGTTTTGTTTCTGATCTACGTGCAACAATCTCAAGGGTTTGACCCAAACTACACCAGACTAATTGCCATTTGTTAATTGGATTAAAAGACGTGACTGAAAAAGAATCTGTATTTCAGATCAAATTCTTCAATACCGATGAAACGCAAGAATGCGTGCTCGGCGATCCTGGCGAGTCGCACAAGTGAACCCGAACAATGAGCTTATTATAATTCTGTATCTTCCTTTAATAAAATGATTTACTACTTTATGTAGCTGCCTACTCCAGCCTTACTCTGCCTACAGGGCCATTCGCTTCCAACGCTGTCAACGAATAATGAAAAATCCCGTCAAAATCACTCCTATCGAACGTGCCTGTCAATCTAGGCAGGTGCTATGAGTGCACGCCCACAGTGATCGCTGATTGGTCCGTCCGTTCCCTGTCACAAGGCCAGCAAATTAGCTCGCTGCCCGCAATTTATTGCCCAGAACACGACCACGCGGCGATTGCAACTATATCAGGTGAAGTTGGCGAAACATTTTATGGAAAGTTTCCCATCCACAAAAACCATATAGATAGCTGTGAAATTGGACTCAGCAGTTGTCACGCACATGTCCGATGTTTTGGTTACTTTATCTTGCAATTCAATGGACAGTCACACCCTCTTATCACATAGCCTAGAAACGTTTACTTAAAGCAATGGAAAACTGAGAACGAGTTCGTACTCTAAGGTCTAAAGATTTTCAACCTTTTCTGATCCAGGGACCGTCACCCTGGCTCAAAAGTCTCCAGGAGACCACCATCAGAAGTTAAAAAGCTATATATTCATTGCATATCAAGTCAGGCCAGTGACCCCCCTATACAGTTGGCCTACCTTCAATTACCCCATGTTCAAAACCCAGGCTCTAAATTGAGCAGAATTGTCCTTTGGCTTCAATATTAGCCTACAAAAACAAACAAACAAACAAACGCATACATAACATTGACACACATGTGCAGACACAATTTCACTTGGATAGAAAAATATACATAGGCTAGCATTAATTTAAAAAAACAAAACCCCACAGTCTACTGTTGTGTTGGCACAGAATTTCAAGGACTACATACAAATACCGGAGTAGGCTACTTTCGAACTGTCATAAATGCAGACAGGTTAAAAACAACAGCTTCTGTAAGTATGTGTGTTCGTTACGCGTGAGTGTAAAAGGGGAACTTGTGCTCCTTGCCCTCCGCGCACGTGAATAAAACACCTGCACACCTCGACTGCGCCGCAATTACCTACAATCTCATTCACCTGTTGTCGAAATTGGAACTGATTTGGAATCAACAGGGCTTGCAAACATGCATAGGCTACAACTCCCTTTAAAAAATATGTTATGGGCTAACGTTTGTTTTTACTAATAAAACCCTAGGCTACGCTACAGATAAACTTGTGTAGCCTATTCCACACACGTGGCCTCTTTAAACGTAGCCTATTTGGGGACAACGGTCTCGTTTAAATTAGGCTATATAAATGGGTAAACATTGAATAATAATCTCAATTAAAAAGGCACAACATATACAGAAATCCAATGAGATGTCAAGTTAAGATGAGCAATTTCGCACAATCTTAGACTTGTAGTCAGCTAGTAGCCTATACCGTAACAAATGTTTAAATTCACAACGAGGCTATTAACCTTATGGTCTGGTGAATCACTAGTTTCTGACCTATGGAAGGTAGCTATAACTCACGCCAGTTCATGTGATTAACAATTTTCGCTGTTTTAAAAATGCATTGTATATTGAATATTTATGGTAATGATGAAAAAAAATGTGTGCTTGATTTAAAAAACAACTAAAAAACATGACTGAGTAATAAATTCCATTAGCGTTCAAGGGACAAAGGGATATCAGAAAATCCCCCATTCATTAACTAAATTATTTACTTGTCCGTCAAGCGATTAGATAAAACAGTCCTCGTCGGACTTTACAGCTCATTTTTCCAATATTGTGCTCCGTTGGTTTAGGGACTTTAGTCTTGATGCATTCTCAGGTTTAGCTTAGGAGAGACAAGCTGTGGTTTTGCATTAATTTCTTCTTTCATTTATTTTGTGCCCAACTTGTCTATATGTAGCCTAACATGCATTGTTTAAGGTAGCCGAACCTTCGTCTTTAGATTAGATGTTAAATACTTGTTGCAAGTCATTTTAATCTGGTTGTGAGTTGTACACTTTGATACATGAGGTTGATCCAACAGATTGCCCTGAATTGCCTAAACTATTGTCCAACAGAATTCCCAAGATTTGTTACAACATAGAAATCTAAGTTTTATTCTGCTATTAATTACCAAGTAAATAAATCACACTTTTGCGCATGGTTACAAGCAGAGCAGGCTGTGCACCATTGTTTGGTTATTTATGAGTAACGAGATCGAAATAACCGATATAAAAGCGCTACAGATACACCGGTAGCCTACATTTTTACAGTATACTGACGGAAGCTTAAGATTCCTGCAAATCAACATCAATACCGCACACAATGACGAGCATCACTGAGATCCCGCCGCCTGGACATATAATTCGTCACCGACTCTCTCAGTCCACTTGAATCGACATTCTGCTATCGCTGATAGTTGATATCTTTGATATTAATTAACACATTAAATAAAATCTATTTTCCATTGGGTGAGGAGTTTTAACATGCCAATTGTGTTCTGTGTTCAGAGTGCCGAACATTCAACGAGGGTGTTAGCTGTTAAAACGGCTGGATTCGGAAATTGTCATTTTCAACAGATTCTCACTTTTCCGACATGTCATTCATTTAAACTGATGGAAAAAAGCCGTTCACTGCCTCTTTGGCCTGGAGAAGACAGCCATTCAGTGACAAAACGAAAGACCAAAACGCACAGCAAGCAATCAGACAACACCAGCATAATGTTTTTCATAATTTATTTAAAGATGAAAAACAATGGGGCAAGACAAACTAAACATACATTAATAAAAGGTCATCGTACATGACAGAATATTGCAGTAATTTTGTATTAATTCGTAGTTTAAGCAAGAAAAAAAAAAAAAAAGACAAAAAATAAGACAACTATCAATAATAAAGCACATATCCAACTATGGTAACATGATTATGAGTTGGAATGTAATGTTACATGCAGGGTACGATTAATTTATATAAAAAATGTTTTTGTTCCTTATGCATTTGTATATTAAAAATAATACTATTAAGTATAACAGAATAATGCTTTATTGTAGTATCAAAAAGATTCAGGTACTTTTTTTATTAAAATTTTTTGGACGAGACCAAGATAAGCCCTTCTGAATACGTAGTGTATCAATGACGTGTGTAAACACATTAGAAGTTTGCACACAGGCTGCCATGAGAAGATTAAATGTAGCCATGTACAGTTTCTTATAACCATAGTAATTAGCTTGATTAGGAGGCGCTGTGGGTTTATCCAATTAGTCCGTCCCTCCGGGGGTTGAAGGCGACATGGTGCCTCTCTCTGAGTGCATGCAGGGATAGGCCACCCTCCCTAACTACATCCAGACTGTCATCGCATCAAAAACCCACAGTAATTAAACTGCTTCTCGGAGGGTAAAGAAAAGAAGAGAAATAGAGCATGTAAACATGACATTTTGTACAAAAACACTAAAGGTTAACATTTTTTTGTATTTAAAAAAGGACTTTAAGGTTTTTTGGCGCTGAGCTGAGTGATGTGGAGAACAGGGGAAAGAGACGTGTAGGATAACAGTGATCAGAACTCAGCCCAGTGCGTGTATGTGTGCGTGTGTGTGTGCGCGTGTGTGTGTGCGCGTGTGTATGGGGGCGGGTGTTTGTATGCTTGCACAGTCTGCATGCGTATGTGTGTGTGCATGCCGAGTCCATCTATACGATACGTGTATGAGCGTGCAGCATGTGTGTGTGTGTTTATAAACAGGCGTGCGCGTGCA
>CM040395.1:144938501-144966001 GCA_022702515.1 Ilyophis sp. 1 JC-2022 | reverse complement strand
GTTGAGCTGGATTGAATTGCCGCCACCGCTTAGAGTTCCAACAACACAAGATCACAATTCTTCAGAAGGAACCGACCATCAACCTGGTCAGAAGTGTACAAGCCTGACAAACTAAACTAACCATACTCCACTTGACAAATAGCCACGCTTTTAGAGTCACATGTGAGTGTAAAATGTTTGTACAGCCATATTCACGGTCTCATGTGATTTGGTATGAGCCCCTTCCTTTCTCCTGCCGTTTAGTGCTGTGTGTGTGTGTGTGTGTGTGCGTGCGTGCGTGTGCGTGTGGGCGTGGGTGTGCGGGTGCGTGTGTGCGTGAATACCTCTCCTTCAGCTTGTCTGACTGTGCTGTGTGTGTGTGTGTGTGTGTGTGTGTGTGTGTGTGTGTGCACGTGCGTGCCTGTAAGGATGAATACCTCTCCTTCAGCTTGTCTGACTGTGCTGTGTGTGTGTGTGTGTGGGTGTGTGTGTGTGCACGTGCGTGCCTGTAAGGATGAATACCTCTCCTTCAGCTTGTCTGACAGTTCGTCCAGGATCTGCACGGCCTGTCTGTGATATTGCAGCTGTGACTCCACCAACGAGGACAGCTGGCTCACCTGCTCGATCTGCGCGCACACGCACACACACACACACACACACACACACACACACACACACACAGAGGGCTATAAAATAAACCTGCCACCACACACATTCACCTGTTTGATCTGCCCAGACACATGCACAAGAGGACTTTAAAACAAACCTGCTCACACATCACCTGCTCGCACTCACACACACACCACCTGCTCTTTCGCACGCACGCACGCACGCACCTCTTAAGCCAAGCACACACTACACAACTTTTAAATCTTTACAAAATCCCGTCCGAGGAGAGCAGCTCACATCTAACGACTGTCAAATGACAGTCTTTAAAAAATCACTGCCCGATACAGCACACCCTAGGCGATTTTAGGAAGACAGAGAATTACAAGGGGGTCGCACATCACACGATTTATTCAGGACTAAATCAAGAGGTCGAATTTTCACGCACAGTTGCCAAGGCTACGGAAGTATGGATCATTTCAAACTGTTTTTTGTTGCGTTTGTTGTGCGCTGTTGACATTCAAGTAGAACGATGCATCCCTGCAAGTCAGCCAGGACTCCTGACAAAATCAAACCAGTTCGAAAAGATCGTGGGCTCTCCCGACAAGGTTCAGACTGGTTCACGACAGAAATAATCGCGTCTTTGGCCATCTCAGATCAAAAGACCGTTCCAGCCGACGGAACCAATTTCTTGTAGATTTTCTAAAGATTATCATAAGACTGGAAAATTTGTCGGGAGTTTGTCTTTGACGTCAGAATCGGGGCAAAAGTCGTGTAGTGTGAACTCGGCATTACCTGGTATCAGTTTATGGGGAAGACCGCAAAGAGAGGAGTTTATAAATAATTTGCTAAGCAATGTGAGAGGATACAATACAGCAATGCACTCTGGGTAGTGCCGTTTATTCCAGCAATGCTGGGACACTCACGTCAGTCTCCAGCAGGTTGTACATGCTGGTCTCGGTCACCTCCTTGGACTCGTGGAACTTCTCCAGCGCCTGCCGCACTTCCTCATCTGGAATCTTCCCCTGCCGCTTCTTCTTATAGTCGTAGTCCAGACGCCGCCCCTCCAGCTTCTTTAGATGGTGCTGAGAGAGAAGTAGATAGAGAGAAAGAGAGAGAGGTAGAGATGGAGAGATGGAAGGAAAAAGCAAGAGCGAGAGTGAGAGAGAAAGAGAGAGGGAGAAAGAGAGAGAGGTAGAGATGGAGAGAGGGAAGAAGAGGGAGAGGGGAAAGAGAAAGAGGAAGGTAGAGGGAGCGGAGAGATGGAGATAGACGGAGAGGGATACAGAGAAAGATTATTTACTAATAAAGTAGGTCCGCAGTACTGCACAAACACGGCTCCTGTGGTCAGTCACTGAAGCAGATTTGTGACTGGGCACTGTGGGCAGGCAAGAGGGAGAGGGAGAGAGCAGTGTTGAATTGTTGGTGTTTATTATCTCAACAGATTAAAATTTCCCTGTCAATTCTGCAGAACATCCTGTGGCTGAGGGGTGTGTGGTCCGTGCTCCTCTTTTGGACCTAACCAATGAGAAAAGAGCCCCAAAGGCGGTATCCTGACTGCATGATTGGCGGCTCCAGCTCATCGTGTCTGCCTTTTATACTCTTCTCACAGGGGAATGGAATGTGTTAAACGTTTGACCCCTGACCTGCTTCATATCTGCCCTGCAGACGTCTCCACTGTGACATCACATCCACGGGCCTTGGAGATGGACTCCGTTAAGATAACTTCACAATGGGTGGGGCTGCCACAGTTCAGCGGTTTCCCCTTCAACCCGCTCACTACACAAGGCCCTGTAGTAGTTAGTACTACTTTCAGAACTCTTTTTAGGAGTAGCGAGAAATACTTCCACAGTGCGTAAACGCACAGGGTTCATTTCACCGTCCAAAAACGAGCGATTTCATAGCACAGAAGACACTACACTTTTACAAACTGTTTTCAAACCATCTTTGCATGCAGACTTCTGTTTGGTAGGTACCTCGGAAGTGTAGGAAGTGACAGTTATGTGCACATAAATAGTGCAGAAATTATCCAGTGAAGTAATAGTTTTTTTGCACCATGAGTTTAGCCAGTCAAAACAGGGCCCTTGTTTTATCTTATTATTATTATTATCTTTTAAATAATGTATACATTACGCAATATGATATTTTGATATTCTTGTTCCGTTGTGTACTTTGTCATGAAGGCCTTGAACAGTATTGAGGATAAGACCGTCTGCTCAGTGGGAAAGCGTGATGGCGGCTTTGGCGGTACATCCAGGGAGAGGAGCGGGCATCACCTGTATCTCTCTCAGGTCCTTGTCACACAGTCCCTGCAGGGGGTCAATGAAGTTCTGTTTGACATCGATGTCCAGAGAGTCCTTCACCTCTGCCATCCTCTTCATCGACTCCCCTGCGTCCACAAGAGCGCCACCTATAGAGGAACAGAGGAGAGACAGGAGTCACACACACAGACAGGCAGAGACACACACGCAGACAGACAGAGGCACGCACACACGCACACACGGACAGACAAACAGACACACGCGTGCGCAGACAGACAGAGACACACACACAGACAGACAGACGCACGCGTGCGCAGACAGACACACACACACACCGAAGTTGGTGTCCTCTCCCAGCTCGCGGCCGTACTTCGCCATACACTCTCCCAGCAGTCCCTCCACCTGGGGGTACCCCGGACTCTTCACCTGCCCCCGGATCTTAGACATGGTGTTCAACATGGACAGCTTTGCTCGGGACGCTGAGAGAGAGAGAGAGAGAGAGAGAGGGGGAGGGAGGGAAGAGAAAGGGGTGAGAGGAGGAGAGGAGGAAGTGTGAGAGAGAGAGTGAGAGAGGGATAGAAGGTATGGGAGGTGAGTGGGCCAGAGAAAAGAAGAGTAATGAGGGAGAGAGAGAAACAGAGGGAGGAAAAAGGAGTGAAGAGAGGAGAAAGGGAAGGGGAGACAGAGGGAGAGGGAGAGAGAGAGACACAGAGGGAGAGAGACAGAGGAGTTATGCTGTGCAGGCTATATCACTGAAGACTATAGCTTCCCATCTCTTTCACACAGGCCTTCAGCACAGCCATGAGAGTGAATCTGTGCTTGAATACGTGTGACCCCTCCCTCCTTACCTGGGTTGGGCTGCAGGTACTCTGAGGTTTTAGTGATGATATCCACAACTGCTTTACTCGTCACATCCACCTTCTACAGAAACACAGACAGATCACTTTAATCATCACATCCACCTTCTACAGAAACACAGACAGATCGCTTTACTCATCACATCCACCTTCTACAGAAACACAGACAGATCGCTTTACTCATCACATCCACCTTCTACAGAAACACAGACAGATCGCTTTACTCATCACATCCACCTTCTACAGAAACACAGACAGATCGCTTTACTCATCACATCCACCTTCTACAGAAACACAGACAGATCGCTTTACTCATCACATCCACCTTCTACAGAAACACAGATCACTTTACTCATCACATCCACCTTCTACAGAAACACAGATCACTTTACTCATCACATCCACCTTCTACAGAAACACAGATCACTTTACTCATCACATCCACCTTCTACAGAAACACAGATCACTTTACTCATCACATCACATCCACCTTCTACAGAAACACAGATCACTTTACTCATCACATCACATCCACCTTCTACAGAAACACAGATCACTTTACTCATCACATCCACCTTCTACAGAAACACAGACAGATCGCTTTACTCATCACATCCACCTTCTACAGAAACACAGACAGATCGCTTTACTCATCACATCCACCTTCTACAGAAACACAGACAGATCGCTTTACTCATCACATCCACCTTCTACAGAAACACAGATCACTTTACTCATCACATCCACCTTCTACAGAAACACAGATCACTTTACTCATCACATCCACCTTCTACAGAAACACAGATCACTTTACTCATCACATCCACCTTCTACAGAAACACAGATCACTTTACTCATCACATCCACCTTCTACAGAAACACAGATCACTTTACTCATCACATCCACCTTCTACAGAAACACAGATCACTTTACTCATCACATCCACCTTCTACAGAAACACAGATCACTTTACTCATCACATCCACCTTCTACAGAAACACAGATCACTTTACTCATCACATCCACCTTCTACAGAAACACAGACAGATCACTTTACTCATCACATCCACCTTCTACAGAAACACAGACAGATCACTTTACTCATCACATCCACCTTCTACAGAAACACAGATCACTTTACTCATCACATCCACCTTCTACAGAAACACAGACAGATCACTTTACTCATCACATCCACCTTCTACAGAAACACAGATCACTTTACTCATCACATCCACCTTCTACAGAAACACAGACAGATCACTTTACTCATCACATCCACCTTCTACAGAAACACAGACAGATCGCTTTACTCATCACATCCACCTTCTACAGAAACACAGACAGATCGCTTTACTCGTCACATCCACCTTCTACAGAAACACAGACAGATCGCTTTACTCGTCACATCCACCTTCTACAGAAACACAGACAGATCGCTTTACTCGTCACATCCACCTTCTACAGAAACACAGACAGATCGCTTTACTCGTCACATCCACCTTCTACAGAAACACAGACAGATCGCTTTACTCGTCACATCCACCTTCTACAGAAACACAGACAGATCGCTTTACTCGTCACATCCACCTTCTACAGAAACACAGACAGATCGCTTTACTCGTCACATCCACCTTCTACAGAAACACAGACAGATCGCTTTACTCATCACATCCACCTTCTACAGAAACACAGACAGATCGCTTTAATCATCACATCCACCTTCTACAGAAACACAGACAGATCGCTTTACTCGTCACATCCACCTTCTACAGAAACACAGACAGATCACTTTACTCGTCACATCCACCTTCTACAGAAACACAGACAGATCGCTTTACTCGTCACATCCACCTTCTCCAGAAACACACAGATCGCTTTACCCGTCACATCTACCTTCTCCAGAAACACACAGATCGCTTTACCCGTCACATCCACCTTCTACAGAAACACAGACAGATCGCTTTACTCGTCACATCCACCTTCTACAGAAACACAGACAGATCGCTTTACTCGTCACATCCACCTTCTACAGAAACACAGACAGATCGCTTTACTCGTCACATCCACCTTCTACAGAAACACAGACAGATCAACAACTTCAGCGCGGCACACACCAGCTTTCCTTTAGCAAGTGAGGGTCGCAGAGATGTCGGGTCTCGCGTCTAACAGGTGGAGCACGTATCCGGGAGGAAAGATTACATTGAGGATTTTATCAGCATCACATCTCATTTTATTTCCATGTAAAAACAACTGCAATACAAAGTTATTCTTGTGTGTGTGTGTGTGTGTGTGTGTGTGTGTGTGTGTGAGCCCAAACATTTCTAAAAGTCTTGGGAGAAAACGGAGCACATGTGTGGTTCTCCTAAACGGCAGAACCCAGCAGAACCCAGCAGAACTGCTAGCTTCAGAGAAGAGATACAGTGTTGGCAAGGAAGACCTTCACCGACTTGGTTCAATATGGAAATCAAACTAGTTTTATAGCATCTCGGGCTCCGCGGCGATGTTTGGTAAAGAGATTCTCTCAGCACGGGGCTGAGGGTGGGCTGGGGGGTGTATGAATGCAGGCAGGCAGGCAGACAGACAGACAGACACGTGGTGCTTACTTTCTCCAAATCTCTGAAGTCTTCATCGAGTTTGGTCCCCTCGGCTCCTCCCACCTTTTCACTCACCATCTGTACAGAAACACACACACACACACACACATTTCCCACAATGCACCAGTTCCAACAACACAAATTCCCAGATTCTGAGGACACATAAAAGCTGTGGAGAGTACAATTTCACGAGTGTTGCAGTTAGGGTTGGGCATCCAAATACGGTGCCTCATCGAAATACGTCGGTACTACAGAGTATCGAAACATTTAGGAAAAAACGACCAAATGTCGATTCTTTACGCTAGGCTACTTCTCGACGTGAATGCTATTTTCGCAGCCAGTGGACATGCAACTACAATTAAATGAAACCCCAGTAACACATTGAATATGGGAAAGCATTTGATCGTCCAGTGCTGGGTCTTCTGACTGCTGACAACGATTGAAGAGCAGATACGGTTCTCGCAAACAAACTTTTGGTTCGGCTATTAACGATTGCCTTGTAGCCTAATAACGTATGCGTAGCTGGCTAAAGGCCATAATATACTTCACGCTAAGTACGTGTACGCATACGCAGGATGGCTGCCGCACGTAATCTGCTTTCGTTTGGTGCGTCCTTTGTGCACGTCTTCCTGGGCCTTGAGTGTACGCATACGCAAGGTGCAATACCAACAGAAATCGTGGGGCAGTATACCAAACATCCTCTGACGTTCTGAGAGATGGAAACAGGAAACAGAGAAGAAGTAGGAGTACACAATGGCGGTGAATTTTGAAGAACAACTATGTGACCTGCCTCCTAGTGGACATAACTTTTAAACATCCATTTAGACACCAAGTACGCAGTGGAGTATGTGAACAATGGCGCTTGCGTAGCGGTCGCGTACGTACACGTATGAAACTGGAGTATATTGAGGCCTTAAGGTGGATGTTACGTTAATGTTATTAGCTTACCTCGTATCTTTGAAGCTATCATAAATACTTTTCGCTACGTTCTAAAAAAAATAAAATAATTAAACTTTCCCAAGACCTGAGACTTAGGGCCAGACACTTAAAACAGTCTCTCTCTCTCTCTAAAAAAATATAACTTACAAAAACAACTATAAGCAGGTCAAAAACAACAAATGTATGTGGTATTTTTATCAGATAAGTTAGCAAGGGTTAGCATTAGCAAATAAATTCCCATTCCCTGACTGTAATAACAGCTGACTGGCTGGGTCAGACTGGGTCAGACTCATTGAGAAGGAGGTCCAGTAAAACTCTGCCAATTTGACCCAGTTACTGATTCACTTCCACCAATCTCTCCACTCACACAAAAAACGCCGCACGTGTTGTGAAGAAGACCTTAAAGCAAGACCCCTGGGGGCCTCCATAGCGTGACACGGTTCTGGCTGAATACTCGCCATTCTGCAGGTAAATAATGAGCCAAGACGGGCTGAGCGGCCTGTTCTCCTCGTTATTCAATTCCCCGTTTCCAAAAACAAGAACGCGCATTTGGATTAATTTGATATTCAAATACATCTCGCTGCCAACGCCTCCACCCGCGAAAAACTAGCACTGCGAGTCTGCATGTTTTTCATTTTTTAAATTTCATGAATACATTTATTACAGATCCAAGAGGTTGATCGGACTATCACAGGGTTGCTGATCAGGAATATGTACTGCATTAAAACTGAATGCCCCACCCCCTTCCCACATTTCAGACCTGTTTCTGTGTTACCTCTGCAGTGTGGACAGGCTTTTCAGCCCCAGAGAGAAACTGCACCTCCAAAATACTGAAATTCCTCCTAGACACCGAGTTCCTGGATATCCTCCATCGACACGCCCCCGCTCACGACTCCCCACCAATTGGCAGCCTACCTAAAATGTCAGCGGCCAATGAGGAGTCTCGCAGCCTGGCATCCGATAGCTGAAAGACTGCCAAGGAGTCATGTGAATAAAACTACCTCACTGCTGTGTTTTAAAGGGCACAGAAATTATGAACAGAGTTGCACAAGTTTAGCTAAATGCTAATCTGTCTTCTGTTTCTTTCTCCCTGACCTAAGAAAGCAGTAAAACCAAACCAACAAAAAGACAAATGTAATATAGTGTTTAGCTTTTTATTCTGTTACATGATTTGCACTAAGTAATAAGCATGTTGCAGCATACTTTCCAAAAGAGGAAACACTCTCTCTTCTTCTCTTTCCACTTGTAAACAGGAAATCCTCAGGTTTTCCTGGCAAGTGTCATGTTTCAATAAACACAAACACATTCTCACCCCTACCCCACATGGGGTGAAGCACACTTTTAAGGTTATGCAGAGTCAAAGAGAATCCTCACTCATGCACCAACTAGCACACACACACACACACACACACACACACACACTAAGAGAAAAACAACAAGACGGACAACACAGGCTGGCAGAAAACAGCTGCTTCTTTCCTCAATGGAAAAAAGGTCCTTTGCAAAGACCTTCAGCTCTTTACATGTGTTTAGCTATTTATCACCCTCCCCCACCAGCCTGCACTAGCATTATGCTATTCCCCCACCATCCTGCACTAGCATAATGCTATTCCCCCACCAGCCTGCACTAGCATAATGCTATTCCCCCACCATCCTGCACTAGCATCATGCTATTCCCCCACCAGCCTGCACTAGCATAATGCTATTCCCCCACCATCCTGCACTAGCATTATGCTATTCCCCCACCAGCCTGCACTAGCATTATGCTATTCCCCCACCAGCCTGCACTAGCATTATGCTATTCCCCCACCAGTCTGCACTAGCATTATGCTATTCCCCCACCATCCTGCACTAGCATAATGCTATTCCCCCACCATCCTGCACTAGCATTATGCCATTCCCCCACCAGCCTGCACTAGCATTATGCTATTCCCCCACCAGCCTGCACTAGCATTATGCTATTCCCCCACCAGCTTGCACTAGCATTATGCTATTCCCCCACCAGCTTGCACTAGCATTATGCTATTCCCCCACCAGCCTGCACTAGCATTATGCTATTCCCCCATCAGCCTGCACTAGCATTATGCTATTCCCCCACCAGCCTGCACTAGCATTATGCTATTCCCCCACCAGCCTGCACTAGCATTATGCTATTCCTCCACCAGTCTGCACTAGCATTATGCTATTCCCCCACCAGCCTGCACTAGCATTATGCTATTCCCCCACCAGCCTGCACTAGCATCATGCTATTCCCCCACCAGCCTGCACTAGCATTACGCTATTCCCACACCAGTCTGCACTAGCATTATGCTATTCCCCCACCAGCCTGCACTAGCATTACGCTATTCCCCCACCAGTCTGCACTAGCATTATGCTATTCCCCCACCAGCCTGCACTAGCATTACGCTATTCCCCCACCAGTCTGCACTAGCATTATGCTATTCCCCCACCAGTCTGCACTAGCATTATGCTATTCCCCTTTATTCTGTAGTAACATCTTTCTCTGCAGTAAGACAATGCCATACCCCACCCCTACAGCTCTCCTGCAGTTAGTTTTTCTCTAAATTGGTTCCACAGAGAAATTCCATTGCTCTTCTTTCTCATCGGAAAAAATTCACGTTCATCAGCAGAACAAGAAGAGAAGAGAAATGTACTCATAAAAGAGGGCACTTGTTCCAACACAATCGCCCTTCTTACAGCCAAACTGTATTAGCACGACACACACACTCAGTTCTGACTGCAAACGGGAGGATTCCTGCTTCAGCAGTGCTCTGACCGCACTATGAGAAACTCGAGCACAATAACATGACCTGCACTCTACCGTATGGGTTTCCAGCAGCGATGCATAACCTGCATAATCCATCAGGCATCAAGACATCACATAGTCTGACACAAATGCACGCGTGCACACGCACACACACATGTAGGCATGCACACGACAGGTTGGATGTCACACTAAGCATTGATACAATGCACACTAATGAGCATTGTATCATGTTAGCAGAATGAGTATACAGCTGTTTCCAGGGGCCTATTGAGACTGCAGATAGCCCTGCTCAATCACAGCCACTGAGACTGCAGATAGCCCTGCTCAATCACAGCCACTGAGACTGCAGATAGCCCTGCTCAATCACAGCCACTGAGACTGCAGATAGCCCTGCTCAATCACAGCCACAGCCAATATTCCTTTCTACACACACGCGCGCGCACACACGCACGCACGCACGCACGCACACACGCACGCACACCTGACAGGTTAGATCTCACACAACTAAAGGCTCATTGTATCCTGTTAGCAGCAGCACAATCACAGCACAGCCCTTTCTTCTGTGTGATATGAGGAAACATTTCTGCAGCTCTGGCTGCCAAACGTATGGCTGTAAGGAATACTGGCCAAAAGAGCCGCACAGAGAGAGATTTAATGCCACAATATCACATCTACACCAAAAATGTCAGAGGTGAAAAACTGGCCTCATTTTAAAGCTGATAAACTTGATAAATATGAACTAAAGGAGGAGAAAATCAGTGAACGCAAAATTCCAGCATCGCACCTGGCCAGGGACGGATCTAGAGATTATTTGTGCAGGGAATAAAAAATATGAGAAAGGGCCCCCAGACATACACCCAGTGTTTCCTGCAGGAAAGCGGCTAGTAGAGGTGCTTGGAGATTGTGGTCGTGGACCGGAGGAGGAGGAGGAGGAGGATGAGAAGGGGGAGGGGGGGGTACCCGCTAGTGTAGAGATTCATTCCGAGAGATCATGTGACGACTTCAGAATCCTACCTTTAACTCGACGCTCTCCTACTCCAATGAGCTTAAAACACATGGAAACGGGGAGAGCTGCTGTGCTACTCAGGGTTAACCCTTTAAGGCGTAAGATCACAATGATGTGATTAGAATGTTCTTAAGTGAACATTCTAATGCTGATGTAACAATCACTGCTGGTAATTGAAAGCAATGGAGTTCTAGAACACCGACTTGGAATTTTGAAAAAACATTCCAAAAAAACAAAAGAAATAACAAAAACAACCTACTCTTTAAAAGGGTTAAAGTGCTCCTAAAACAGTGGGCCCAGTGACTGCTCCACACTGGAGACTATAGAACTGCAAACACAGTGCGCATCTGTGGACCACTTCTCTTGATTTAATGGCACAGCCTGGGTGTGCTTCACCCGTATAATATTTCAAAGTGGCTCTGGGCGGCTGCATATTTAACATACTTCCAGCCGCCGTTTCCTAACCGTGGTGGGTTAACCGTTAACTGGCACCTGCCCCCGAGTGAGGCCTATTCCGGGCCCGTCCAGCGAGCAGCGAGGGAGGGGGAGGTCCGAGAGGATTTGGATCTGGCCAAACCGTGCCGGTGGAAAAAAGAGGAAGAAGCCAAGGAAATGCAAATTGGGGGAAAGAATATTCTCAGAAGGAAAAAGGGTTTTATACAGACATCCGCAAACCAAACCCAAAGGAGACCTGACCCGCGTAGAACTACTGTCACTCCCAATAAACGCGTTTGTTAATAATTTCCCCTGTCTAGCTTTCAAACTAAAAGTTACGATTCAGTCACCTGCCGACTTACAGAAGTCAATCTCACATGGTAAGAAAATGCCACGACAGTCATAGCAGGAACGTACACTGCGTGAGCAGGAACGTACACTGCGTGAGCAGGAACGTACACTGCGTGAGCAGGAACGTACACTGCGTGAGCAGAAACGTACACTGCGTGAGCAGGAATGTACACTGCGTGAGCAGGAACGTACACTGCGTGAGCAGGAACGTACACTGCGTGAGCAGGAACGTACACTGCGTGAGCAGGAACGTACACTGCGTGAGCAGGAATGTACACTGCGTGAGCAGGAACGTACACTGCGTGAGCAGGAATGTACACTGCGTGAGCAGGAACGTACACCGCGTGAGCAGGAACGTACACCGCGTGAGCAGGAACGTACACCGCGTGAGCAGGAACGTACACCGCGTGAGCAGGAACGTACACCGCGTGAGCAGAAACGTACACCGCGTGAGCAGAAACGTACACCGCGTGTGCAGGAACGTACACCGCGTGAGCAGAAACGTACGCCGCGTGTGCAGGAACGTACACTGTGTGAGCAGGAACGTACACCGCGTGAGCAGGAACGTACACCGCGTGAGCAGGAACGTACACCGCGTGTGCAGGAACGTACACCGCGTGAGCAGGAACGTACACCGCGTGAGCAGGAACGTACACCGCGTGAGCAGGAACGTACACCGCGTGAGCAGGAACGTACACCGCGTGAGCAGGAACGTACACTGTGTGCACACAGTTATTGAGCTCTTCTCCATAGCTAGCAGCTTACTGTGTTATTCCTGGACCCATTAAAGGTTTTCTGAAGCATTAATCACACTCTGCATACATAACTGTGTAGCACACAAAGAAGTGTAGCACAGAGACACTGAAGCTGTGCCATGAACTGAAGCGATTGTGAGCACTAAGCATGCTGGGACCGAGCCAGAGAAACAGCCCGCAGTGTGAGGACCGCAGTGCGAGGGTAGCAGTGTGAGGACAGTAGTGTGAGGACAGTAGTGTGAGGTCAGCAGTGTGAGGTCAGCAGTGCGAGGTCAGCAGTGCGAGGTCAGCAGTGCGAGGACAGTAGTGTGAGGACAGTAGTGTGAGGTCAGCAGTGTGAGGTCAGCAGTGCGAGGTCAGCAGTGCGAGGTCAGCAGAGCGAGGACAGTAGTGTGAGGACAGTAGTGTGAGGTCAGCAGTGTGAGGTCAGCAGTGTGAGGTCAGCAGAGCGAGGTCAGCAGTGCGAGGTCAGCAGAGCGAGGACAGTAGTGTGAGGTCAGCAGTGTGAGGTCAGCAGTGTGAGGTCAGCAGAGCGAGGTCAGCAGTGTGAGGTCAGCAAAGCGAGGACAGTAGTGTGAGGTCAGCAGTGTGAGGTCAGCAGAGCGAGGTCAGCAGTGTGACGTCAGCAAAGCGACGACAGCAGAGGGATAAATGCAGTGTGACGATCAATAAGAGAGGAGCAGGAGAATCTGTGACTGAGCCGGCTGACTCCAGATCACCACAAAATGAGTAGAATGAGGTACAGGCAGGCCAAACTCCTACTTCTGTCACCACTGACCACAATCCACTGACAGTAACCTACAGAAGCAAGCATGCACACATAGATGCATGCCGCCCACAGACGCATACATGCATTTACACATAAGCACACACACACACACACACACACACCTCTGCAGATAAACCATGATATAATACATGGCAGGCACCTGCCTCTCAATAACTCTGCAGTCTGATGCACCCAGTGATCACAGCCACTCTCACATTACAGTATAAGGGTGAGGGACAAGGTTCTTCTTTTTGTATGTGCAATGGGCCAACCGCAGCCACAGCCCCATCGTGAGAACTGAGCGCTAACACCAGCCGTTTATTATAGAGGCTATGAAACTGAGTTTGCAGGTTCCATTCCCAACTGCTGTACCTCTTCAGTAAACACCCAAATGTAATGTGAACGTATGAAAGTCAGCCGACTGATTATTTTCCACGACAGTGATTGACTGCATCCGACTGGCCAAAGGGGGTGATATAGAGGCATGCGTTACCTTGGTGACCGAATCTGTCCGTCCCTCAGAGGCAGACTATGCTTCGCCTCACAGGACTCAGCTACAGCTGCGACTGGCACAGCCTCGATTGACTGATAAATAGATTTGAACAGAAGACCTACCAGTTCAAATCATGAGTGTGGCACAGTTCAACTGCTGTACTGTTGAGCAGAGCGAACAGCCTTGGAAACGGGGCATCGGCAAGAAGGAAATAAATAAATAATGTATCAGCTGATGCAATTAAGCTTCCCTACCCAGACGTGTGAGCACTAGTGTGTTAAAGAGCTGGCAGGATCTGCAGACACAAACACACACACACACACACACACACACACACAGGCAGACAAACGCACAAACACTCACACACTCATGCACATGCACAGTCCTGTAATTATGTAACAAGGTGTAAACGGGGTGCAGACAGTGTGTGTGTGTGTGTGTGTGTGTCTTAAAACAGATCCTATCAAGGTTAAATGATAGTTTGAAGCGGACAGCGATGCCATCTACATCAACATCACTCAAACCTTGCCACCAAACAAACACACAAGCAAACAGGGCCTGTGTGCGTCTGCAAAACTGCAGCACCTCCCAGACTATAAAACCCCCCATGCCTCTGAGAGAGCGTTTCAATGTGTAGGTAAGGGAATCCAGCGGAGTGAGGCAGGACGTCAAAAAACAGAGGGAAGGGAAAAGGAAAAAGGAAAGAGAGGGAGAGAGAAAGATAGCGGGAGTGAGAAAGGGAGAGAGAAAGATAGAGGGAGTGAGAGAGGGAGAGAGAAAGATAGAGGGAGTGAGAGAGGGAGAGAGAAAGATAGAGGGAGTGAGAGGGAGAGAGAAAGGGAGTGAGAGAGTGAGAGAGGGAGAGAGAAAGATAGAGGGGGTGAGAGAGGGAGAGAGAAAGATAGAGAGAGGGAGAGAGAAAGATAGAGGGGGTGAGAGAGGGAGAGAGTGAGAGAGGGAGAGAGAAAGATAGAGGGAGTGAGAGAGGGAGAGAGAAAGATAGAGAGAGGGAGAGAGAAAGATAGAGGGGGTGAGAGAGGGAGAGAGAAAGATAGAGGGAGTGAGAGAGGGAGAGAGAAAGATAGAGGGGGTGAGAGAGGGAGTGAGAGAGGGAGAGAGAAAGATAGAGAGGGTGAGAGAGGGAGAGAGAAAGATAGAGGGAGTGAGAGGGAGAGAGTGAGAAAGGGAGAGAGAAAGATGGAGGGAGTGAGAGAGGGAGAGAGAAAGATAGAGGGGGTGAGAGAGGGAGAGAGAAAGATAGAGGGAGTGAGAGAGGGAGGTGTGAGAGGGAGAGAGTGAGAGAGGGAGTGAGAGAGGGAGAGAGAAAGATAGAGGAAGTGAGAGAGGGAGGTGTGAGCAGCCTGCTTACGGGGATGACACAGAGCGTTGGGGAATCTGGACAGGGTTCTACGGCAGCATTGCACACATTCCAGACCAGGTGCTCTGTCACGCCCTCACAAAACACACAAAGATCAACAACACACAGGCGGGCATGTACACTGGCCCTGGGACAAATAACTATTTTATAGTTAACCCTTAACATACCATAAGAAGAAAAAAAAAACCCGCAGGCCACTCACAATTAAAAGAAACAAATATATATATTTTTTTTTAAAAAGCACCAATTTTCACCAATATTCTCAGTAAAATTCAGCGTTGAAACAGCTCTTTCACAGTATCGTTATGTTTGGGTGAGTTGCACCAGGGAAGAGGCTTCTTATCAGCATCTAAAGATGCGTTTCATCTCACTGTGTAAAGCATGTGTTTGAGCGAGGCCTGGCACGCACATGGTGTCCACACTGAAGCCACAGTCAGAGCCCAATCTACTGCGTCCTGTCTCCTGTGTACTGTGTACTGGCAGATGTGTGCTGTTTAATGCGTACCGTTTAGTACGTGACCTGCAGTAAGTAAAGAAATATGCTCTATACTATTTGTGTCATATTTATGCGACCAAAGTGTTTCCATACTTCTTGAAAAGTATGCTCCCGAATATACTCAGCAGAACCCCGGAAAGTAAGTATATCATACGGGGGTTTTAGGTATACTACATTTAGATAAGAATTCACCTACTCAACTACTTTCTCGTCCCGTCTACTCAACAAGCATAATAGTATGGAAGGACGCTGATTCGGACACAGCCTCCATGTACTCGACAAGCATACTCAATAGAATGGAAGATGCCAATTCGGACACAGCCCTAGTGTCTGTACTGCCCGTCTCTGAACAATCACAGTGACGCAGCAGAGCTGACGTAGCTATGTGACGAAGCACAAAACCGCAACATACTATATACACCCAACAGGCATATACACCCAACAGGCTCACTGAACTGCGTCCAGATTCCCAGCAGCTGAGTAATGACACACATTTCTAGTTTTACCAGATAGCTGCTCAAGCTCCAGTCAAGTGTTACTGGACCGGTAACAAATTCTGTTTGACCAAAAATCTGAACCTTATTACAGCTGCTGCAGTGTGTCCCCTTTAAGAGAGATAAGAGAGATTAAATGCACTGTTTCAGGCATCTGATAAGCTAGATTCCCATTCAAAATAAAGGGTTAGGTAAGGACAGGGCTCTTCAATAGCGGCACATTTCTACTATCACATGAACAAAGATCTGGAACACGACACCCAAAGCAAGCCTGGCCTCTGGTAACATCATGACCTCCCTCAATGGCGGTATTCTGTGCGAAATGTGACTCGGCTCAAACGGGGAACTGAAAACGTGTTTCCAGCTGGTGTGGTACAGGGTCAACGCGCATCACGGGCAGGGCATGAAATTCACTTTTTCACCCTCTGGCCAGAGTGGCTAGTGTATTCTAAACATCACCAGCCACATTATATTTTACAATATTTACACAACATGGTTGGTTACCTGCCCAAGTGGCTACTAGAGTAGAAAATCTATCAGCCACAATCAAAATTTCACCAGCATTTGGCTGGTGGTAGGTGTTCATTTCACACCCTGATCAGATGTAATGTTGTGTGTGATACTTGGCCGAGCGACCTGTTAACTGAGAAAGAAGAACTGCAGTTTTTTTTTTGGGGGGGGGGGGGGTATGGAAGAAAGGAGGAAAGAGGAAAAGGGGGAAGGGAAACAGAATGAGAGAGGGAACCAGAGGATGAGAGAGAATTGGGGTTGTGACAGGAAGGGCCTTTTGCACGTTAAGCCTGGGCTTCCTGTGCCTCCACCCAACTAAGAGCGCTATCAGGGGGGTCTATAAGATCCTCTCTGACCCCTGCAGCCTTTCCCAAAAACACCAAGATGGGGGGGTACCGGTAATGGATAAGAGGATTCTGGGACCTGTCCACTCATTATTAAGTGCCACTGTGACTGTTTTTGACATGCAAGGCACATCATCGTGATGTCATTGGCCGATTGTGATCTGAAGTGAACTATAACCCTCCCCCCAACACTGTGCCTTCAGCCCACGAGCCATGGCAACCCCTCCCTCCTTCTCTCTCCGTGTTTGTATCTCCACACCAGCAATCTGGCCCACTTCCCAACAGGAAGTGAGGGGGGGGAAGGGGGGGACGAATCACTGCTCTTTCCTGCTGAGCTCAGCAAGGAGAGACTCTCAAAAAACCCCTTTTATTTCTCTCCCAAATAATACACATGCAAACAAAATTCAGTCGCAAAAAATGAAAACAATAAAGACCCACACAGCGCATTATATCCACGCCGAGCCATCAGGTGCCCCCCCGCCCTCATTAAGAAAAGCATGATTGGAAATAAAACCTCAGACGATAGCGCAACGCTGCAAAAGCACATCATCGCTGAGGTTACCGTGCTGGGGAAGATCGGCGCTGTGCACCAAAATGAAACCACCTGTGCTGATACGTTTACAGAGGCCCAGGAACAGAGAAGCAGCTCAAAATGGAGACGGCAGCTGGAAGCAGCGCGGGCCAGTCGACTGCACCCAGGGAGAAGGGAAGCGCGGAGAAGAGATTCAAGACAGTGGCACGCAACCAGGGGGGTTGTGGGTTCAAATCCCAGACAGCTTACAATTTGAAATTCCCACTTTGGAATTAAGGAGAAAAAAAACACAGGTTTACTTATTAAAAATATATATTTTAAATGAAGCACTATTGCTTTTTATTCAACAGAGGCACAAGAAACACATGGGAAAGTACTTGAATAGAATAACGTACGCTGCAGCGAGTCTGGGAATGACATCACGTTCAGTGATGTTCCTTTGATATATCTGTGCGCCATTTATAACATGCAGCGCTGTGGGTACACAAGGACTTCATAGAGAAAAGGTTTTTGTAATACTTATCCTTACCGTTTTTAATCCCGGGCTGGCCTTCATCGGGCACAATTTCTCCCTTGTACACTTTCCTGTTTTTAGCGTATTCCCTTTTAAAATCTCAGCGGGAAAGCGGGGCTGAACCGTCCACAAAAGTCCACAACCCAGAAAATGCCTAAAATATCCAGCCATACAACTACATTATACCAGTGCTGCACAAAAACCTTTCGTCTTCAAAGAATGTTCAGGAACAAAAGTGAACACTGCCATGTTACGGTTGCGTCACACGGGGTTTCAAAAACATCCGCTCTAGAACCGATCAACTACCTCCAGCTCTGGCCACCGTTGATCTCATCTGCTTTCATTCGATTAGTGACCATTTTCTGATATGGTTTCTGCCAGCCTAGCACCCCACATGTCCCTGCAGTTGCCCTGCAAACCAGCATTACTGCAAGCTTTATTAGCCCTGAGCTATGAGACCGTTAAAGTACGTACAGTTGGATGAGAACTTTCAATATTTGTGTTTGTTTTTTTTAAATGCAAACCATGAAATTAGGTTTTGCATGACACTGGCGATATGAAAATGTTACTGCGGATAAGTGACTGTGAAAAGCAAGTCGGCCGTTTGCAAAGCAAATTAACTGTGCACACACACACACTGTAATGCTATAAAGACAAGCGTTGTGCTGTGGCCAGGACTGTGACTAAGACTTGCGGGCAGAATAGCGCAAGATCAAATACTTAAAAAATACTTAAATAGGGGATACTCTACCCACAGCTGCTGCAGGGGACTTGGCTAACACAGAAATGCATGTAAATTAATAACCTGATTTAGAAGAAATTAACCCCCCCGACAAACTCAGGGCTGTAACTTGGTTAAAAGCAGAGGTACGTACTGAAGACGTGGTGTGCTATATACCCCCCCCCCTTAACTTGTTACTGAATAAAACGCTGTAAATACAAAACGCTGTAAAATCATAGCTGGCTTTTCTCTTGCACTTCAGTGCACACGAATGCTTTGAGCTTGTGACTGCTGGGAGCTCTGATCTCTAAATCACAGACAAAGCCCTGCCTGCCGTCATAACCCCAGGCAAGGTTTCTAACCTCAGCTGCTGTGCCAAACATCCAGACGCTCACAGATAAGGAAAATATTAACTCGGACTGTTACCGTGGGTAGGGGCATCTGCACTGATAGATAATGGTTGGAAGTAACAGTGTTTACAATGATAACGGTATTATTCGAAAGCGCTAATGTGCTAAACTATATATCTTAACATCACCAAGGAGGTGGAGACAAAAAAGGTGCACACAGGAGATGAAGAGATCAGACAGGTGTGTGTGTGTGTGTGTGTGTGTGTGTGCGTGTGGAGGAGAAGCAGTTTCCCCCCTCAACTACACTATTTCCCCACTCATTCTCTCTGTCCTCATTACGCTCATTTTCCCTTTTCCTTCCGCACTTCCATTCATCTCTGAATTCAGTCAAACGGTTTAGGAAGACTCTTCCTAAAGGCTGAATCGGCCCGTTGAGGAAAACCTTGCTTCTGCACGCACATAGATGGATCATTGTCACAGTGTAGCCTTGTTCCAAATGTGACACAAACTATGGCAGATCTTCTTTTTAAATGATCAAGAGTGGGACTTTTGAAACAATGTGTTCTCTATGCACTCATTTCCTTCTCGGGACAGTATAATTGACAGTTTTATTCAGATTTTTGTATTTTAAAAGTTCACAAGAAGAAGAGCAAGTAAAGATCACCTATATGCAAGGCTTTCTAATTGAAAACAAGAGGGAAATTAGGTAGAGTCTGTGAAAGTGGATCAGTGGACTGCGGATCAGAGACTCTCAGCTACAGTAACAGAAAGTAGCAGAACCATAATAAGCGCGGTGCAGAATTATAGCTAATTCACAATGAAGTCATAATAAAATGACACCCACAACAGCAGACGCCACACAGTATTCTTCAAGCACTCAGACGTACCAGTCAAACAAACGTAAAAATAAAGTTTTTTTTGCGGGGGGTAGGGGTAGGTAGGTCACTGTCAAATATATATTAAAAGTACAACAGTGATATAGGCCAAGTTGCTACTGACTACATTTACCCAACTTACTGCCGTGGAAAGTCTTTCTTTGCAGAAAATTAAAGCAACCACTGGCTAACCTCGTTAGGGACTTTCTCATGTCAAAAATATGTTTCGTGGTGCTTAACTATGTTTAAGTTTCCAAACCGGTTCAAAACAAATGCTGGATTGCTATTTAAAGTGACAGATCTTCAAAATGCTAGCGTGAAAATGAGCTAACGCTAGCTATTACTAGCACAGCTGACTACGTCACCACTTCAGAGAGCACTACAGTCACAATTAAACAGGGAAATATCACTCATGTTAGCTACTGATAAAGGATATAACCAGTAATAAAAGCAAACGAAGAAAACCCACACAAATTCAAAAGCATTGTTTACAGCAATAACCCAGTTTTAAAAGAACGGACAACTAACGTTAGCAGTTAGCCAATTGCCAAATTCTTGACCGTGTGACATACTTGGCTAAAACACATCATTCTTCGCATCAAGTGACCCAGCCAACAAGCTCCCTCGCTAAAAAGTCTAAAAGAAGAGTGACAGTAAGCGAAATACTTCTGATACTGACCTAGGACTATATATGTTTTTTAGTTAACTTTGGTTAAGTGAGTGCTAATTAGCTGGCTAATTCACTTGCTTGCATTACTTACTAGCCAACTAGCTTGACAGCTAGCTAACAGTGGCTACACTCAATGCAGTAATTAACTAGCTGCTAGTTACCCACCTACTCGTCTTATTAGGACACCATAGTTCATAAAAGCAACTTTTTAAGTTGTGGAGGACAGCTCCCATACTATAGCTAGCGTTAGCTAGCACCCGACTTCATAGCCAACGTTATAGCTAGAGAAAGAAAAAGTTGTTGCTGACCTGGCTGGCTTTGTAAAACTGTTTTTTCAAGCCCGCAACAGACATCTTGCAGTCGGGACTCTCCTTTTTGCACGGCGTAAATGGCGAAACACTTTGCAAAGTAAAAAAAAATAAAAATAATAATAAGGGCGAGTTTACAGTACTAGTTATTAGGCGGCTAGTTACGCTTGTGCCGTTGCTAGGTGGACATCGGAGTTCAGACCTGGTGCTACCTTCTTCAGCAACAGTTCAGTAGTTGGCGTATTTTATTACATGGCAACCACGGAGACTTCCTGTCTGAGGTGACGTAGCACACAGAACTATATTTTGTGACGTAGACGCACATTCCTGAGGAGCCTAGGAGGCGGTCAGTCGGAGACCCAACAGTGCGCGTAGCGCCGACTGCTGCTGGGGAAGACGTACAAAAGGTAATTGGGAGACGAAATACCTCGGCCGCCAGGCGGCAGCGTCTGCCAGGGCATTTTTCCATAGCTCTGGGCATTCTGCAAACAGCGCACGTTACTCTGCGCTGAAAAACAAAGCCAAGGAATGCGCTTTTGCAAGAATTTCTTGGTCACGATAATACTCTAATTTGCGACTACTCTCATAGCTTTAGGGCAGACATTTCACAACAAGACCACTAAAGAAAATTGCCTTGGAGGGTTGTTCGAGATGTTAAGAGATTTTCAGAAACGATGAGGTAATTCTGCTTATGAGACCCACTGAAACTAATGGGGGCATAGCTGTCTGACAGCTCTGCGGTCTACAGGTTTTCAACGGGCAAATGCGATGTTTAGCACGCGCGCTTCACAAAAGGTGTCTTAAAGGCGAGTTCAGGATATGAAACTAATTTATAAGCGCTATTGAAATAGATGACAATATTCATGATATCGTGTCAATCCTTACATATTAGCTTCAGAAAGGTGGCTTTTAGGCCACACAAATTTATGTTTAAAAAACGACCACCCAAAAAAAAAAAAATATATATAGGCAGATATTGTGTTATCCTGTTGCCTTGTGGAAAGAGCATTGTCTTAAGTTGCTTGACAAGTCTAATTAGTCACTGCAATTTGACCCTATTGTGCAATGGAGTAAACCATAATTTAGTCATTGTATTTATGGAATGCATAGGAGATACGCCGTTTCACCTAGGCCTCTAGCATACCTCTGAGAATTTTTTTTTTCTGTTATGCATTCTTTGTTATGGTTTTACCCCCATTTTCTCCCCTATGTGGAATGCGCAATCATATATAGCCATCGCTCGTGCTGAAATCTCCACAGGCGATGTGGGAGAGTGTTGACAAGCGCGTGCTCTCCTCCGGAGTCGCCATGTCGTCAGCTGCTTCTCTTCACACAGCAGGCCACGAGCCAAGCTCACACAGACAGACACGAGCTGGAGGAAGATAATTAATGTGCAGCTTCAGAAAACAGACCGCAGGTTCCCGATCAACCAGCAGGGGGTGGTAGTGGAGTGATGGAAAGTGGACTTTGGCTGGCCGAACCCTCCCTAACCCCAGGCTAATTATAAATCACCCAGCAAGGCTACTGTCTACAGTTGGCACCGGCACGGTATGGATTCAATCCACGACCTTGGGGCGCATCCATGCACTAGAACAGTGGCTTAACGCGATTAGCCTCACAGCAGCCCAGAGCAGGGCGACTTCTGTCCTCCATATATCTTACGGGTGTGACGGGAGGAAAGACTATCCTCCAGAAAACCTAAACGTGGCCAGAAACCTGAGCAAGCCTATTCAGTTTCTTTTCTACTTCAGTGTTTATTATCTCAAATGACCTTATTTTCCACATTTTACAACACAGGAGATCTTTGGACTGTCGTGTGTCAAACACACACACACACACATATATATACAATCTTTCTCGTTTTGTTTAACGCTTACTTTCCCAGATCATTCATTCATGGATGTTTCTTCACAATACATTATGAATTAGTGTTGAGTTTAACCAACATGTTTTGGTAATGCACTTTAATGCAACAGGCCACCTGATGGCATGTTGGGAGCGATATTAGCTCAGGAGGTAGAGAGGTCGTCATGGAGAGAGTTGCGGGTTCGAACCCTGGCCCTCTGGGCAAAAGTGTCAAAGTGTTCTTGAGAAAGACACCTAACCCCTAATTGCTCCTGTCAAGCTTATTGGCACATTGCATGGCTGCCTTTCACAGTTGGTGAGTGTGTGTGTGTGTGTGTGTGTGTGAGAATGAGAGGTATTCATTGTAAAGCGCATTGTGTAGCTGTAGTTGAAAAACACTGTATAAATGCAGTCCATGGGTAAATCTCAATCACAGTTCTGCTAAGGCTGGGGAATGTTATGATTATTATTATTATTATTATTATTAATATATTAGCGAGATAAATGTATCAACATATTCCTGCATGACATACATGGAGAATGGTTTCAGGAACCCCATACTGGGTGGAGCTACAATGAGGTGTCAACCAATTGAAAGACCTGGCTCTCCACAGCAAAGCACCGTGATTGGTTCACACTGCTCCGCCCATTTATGGTCTCAGGAAAAGCCCACTGTGACATCACTATTGTACAGTACGTCCCCGTTTCTTTGTTGAATTGTGGGGAAGGTTATTTAGGTTTTAAAGGAAGTTCATTGTCAGTCAAACTTGTAACCTTCGTTTCTATGGTGGGGACAAAGAGGTACTTCTTGGTGGTTGGTCAAAGTCTGAAATCTACTGCCTTTGTTCCAGCCGATTGGTATTGCACAAAAACAAGCATAAAGATGTCACTTACTGTAAAAAACTTTATTACATTCTTAATACCACATACTGTATCTCCATTGCACAACAATATATCTCTTGTGTCTGCTTAACACCTTCTTAAGCTTAGAATAAGAACATATCTTAAAGGTCCAGACAATGCTTACACATGTTATATATTCAGTAATGAAAACATGAGGGACAGTGGTGTTAACAAAGAAAGCAAAAACTTTTAATATATTTTTTGCATTTTTAGTTACTCTTTTTAAAAAAATAGAATGAAAATCTTACAAGACAAAAAGGTGGAAACTAAACAAAGGAGAACAAGAACAAAAGGAAATCAGACAAACAAAATTTCAAGAATAAAATCCCTCTTTTAGTTATTACAATGTTTTTTGCACTTTCGTTTTCTTGAATTATCTTTTTAAAAAATTCTACGCCTTTTACAACTCAGAAGGTCTAGTGATAATAATACCAACATCAGACGAGGGTTTAAAAGGTTTTGTGACACTTCTGTGATTGACACTCACAAGAACGTACTGCTACTGTACACAGTGATTGAGGAAAAATAAGGTCTTCCGTCCGGTGCAATGTGTGTCGACGAGGCTAACGGCAGAAGACCCGGCTACCTCCCTGAGTGACGCCGCGCACGGCTGCACGTAACCCGAGAACCTCATCCACAGACGGGTGACGTGTGTGGTACCGCTGCACTTGGGGTGGGGGTGCAGATTAACCCTTTAAACACGAGGTCCATTCCATTTTAACTGTAGAGGGGCTGCAGGGTTTAACCCATTCAACTGTGCCTCTCTGTGCACAGGCCCACATAACTGAAACTCTCTTCTCTTTGCACAGGCCCACATATGTGTGACTATCCTCTCTGTGCACAGGCCCACATAACTGTGCCTCTCTGTGCAAAGGCCCACACAACTGTGCCTCTCCTCTCTGTGCACAGGCCCACATAACTTTTTTAAATAAAATATTTTTTATTCATAAAAAATAAATAAAAATTGTGCCCAACATGGAGCCGAGCATATCCAATTCCGACCAAATTTAGAATGGCCCAATAACCTTGTTTCTCTGCACACGGGCCCATATAACTGCGCTTCCTTGTGGCGACACACCCTTTCACTTCCTGAGTAGCAGGCCCAGTAGAAGCAGAAACACAGAACGGCTAACTTTCGCCTGGGCTGCGCGGAGTGATTGTCTAAATCTCCCTCGCCAGCCCCCGCCCCCCTCCCCCACCCCATCCTAATCCGCGTCCAGAAAATGTGGCCGCACGCGCCAAATGCCGTGACCAAGTCAGTTGATCCAAAAACCACAAAAATGCCGTTTCTAAAGAAACATTAGAAGTGTTGTCCTGCACCACCTCAAATCCCCAGTCCCCAGGAAGTGTGCTGAGAATGATCGGCCTCCCAGCCAGCAGGTCAGAAAGACGGCCGAGATTTCGTTCAGCGGGTCAGAGACGCGGTCCCTGTGATTGTCAGTATGCAAGCCGAGGGTGGGTGAGAGTCTGATGGGAGTTTGGGGGCTTTTTTGGGCGATGCTGAGTCAGTCCACCCTTGGCCAGAGGTCTACTGGAGTGTCACAATAAGTGTGTGAAAATAAATCTGTACAAAATATATCTATATCGGTTTTTAAATTATTTTCCGTCAGTGTCTTTTTTTTCTCTCCTTCTTCTCGGTATTACAATAACAAGTGGAAAATACAATTAGTCCTGACAACAATGTTAGTGGTAGCAATGGTAATAATAATGATCGCTATCGCCATCTTAAGTCCTACAGCGGTTTACTCAGGGCGTTAGCCAATAACTCTGTCAGCCTTCCAAAGTAAATGAAAAGGGGTGAGGGTGTGTCAGCTGTGGTTGAGGGGTGGAGCAAACATTTACAAAAGAATACAATGCTGACCATAGCTGCAGTCGCGTACAATACGATACTCTTGACGTCGGACCAGTTTCGCCGTTCCGGGCGGGAGAGGTCGCGTGTATATAGCGCCTCTGTCGTGTGTATATAGCGCCTCTGCCTGCTGTCTTTAGTGAGAGTTCAAGACAGCTTGGAAAGTCCCAGCTGCCTCCTTTCTGTTCAACAGTGTCTTTCTCTTTGCTTCCCTTCCTTTGGGGAAAAAAATTCAGCTCCCAGTTTCCGGGTCGTTTTAAGGAGGGAGGTGCATCGCACTGCAGACGCACGTGTCTCGTAAGTGCCAACATTCCAGCAGTATCTAAAAAAAAAACAATGAAAAAGAGAATAGAATAGAAAAGAAAGCAAGAAAAAATAAAGATGGATGAAATGCTTGTCCTTTGCCTTCATGTGAAAAGAAACGGCTGCCTCCCGCCGCTCCCCAACAGCCAGGCCATCCCCCCCCCAATCCTAGTCAACGTTCTGGGCTCTGAGAGCCACCCTGACCTGGCAGCCATTTTGTTTGTCTCCTTGAGTTTCATCTTCAGTGGGGGCGTTTGCAGTGTACGGTTTGGAAACCCTGAGAAGTCGAGCCGGGGAGTGCAGGATGGCCCGCGGACCCTTTTCCACCTGATCCGTTGGTACGGTTCCTGTCCTCTCCTCTTTTTCCACCAGCATTTCTGCCTTTTTCTTGCCGTTCAATGTTTCTTTTTAAAAATGTGAATTCCAGAAGCACTGGAATGTTCTTGAGGCAGTCACTGGGAGACCGGATAGCCAATCACACTGCTCGGGCTGGCTCTTTCTCCCTCTACACATACATACTTATTTATCATACACATTCTTATTCAATATATGCTTTTTTATAAATGTGTATATATATATATATAAACAAAAATAACATACTTTTGTCTTTCTCTCGAAGTGACGAATGCAAAGGGTAAAGGGGAGTGGGGCTGAGGTTTATCCAACGCTGTCTGCATGCATGCCGTTCTGAACTCATGCAGGGCAGCGAGTTAGTGCTTTATCTGTGCATGTGTGTGTGTGTGTGTGTGTGTGTGTGCATAGGGTGCTAGTGTTGTGCAATTACCCATGCACGGCAGTCAACGCGATAAGGCTGATTTATAAGGGTGATGAAGGATGGGGAGATAAACTGTCGTTTCATAACGAGATGAACCGGTCACAGGTGCTACTTCCTAAAAAGTGATAACGATAAAATAAACTGTCAGGTAATCTTGGTCCCTTTGAACTGGCTATTTTGGAAAAAGAAAATAAGCTAAATATGCTTTTGGCCAGAGGTTTGAATGGTTAGTGAGGTATGTTTGGAAAAGTTATTTGGGCGTTGTACTACAGGTGACCACAGGGGGCAGTATGTACATTCTGGTTTGTGTCTGTGGGGTACATTCGCCTTTTTTTGTAGGAGGGCACACTGAGGAAATGGCAGGAGGAGCCTGAAGTCTCCCTCGTGCCTTGGAGCCATTTTGGTTCATGGAGGTGCACAGTTTCATACTGAAAACAGTAAACTGAGGAAGCTATGCTACTGACCCAGTTTACTGTACTGTACGCCTGCGATAACCTCAGCACCAGCACCTGGAGTGTGATGTCACTGTAAGAAAGGCCCCGGTGTGTAAGATTTGGGCTGGCTCACTCTACCAGTGTAAGACGCTTGGACGATGTATGTTTTTGGGAGGTCAGAGGTGTAGTGTGGAATAATGTGGTCACGTGCGTGATTGTCACTGAACTGCTGGTTGAATTCCCCTGATTGGCTGTTCCTCTGCCTCTACCCGTCTCCAAACACACCCTCTTCTTTCTATTCTTTCTTCTCTCTCTCTCTATTTCTACATCCCTCACTCTCTCTCTCTGCCAGAGCTTAGCTTTCCGTGGAGTCGGAGAAGGCT